>KK119449.1:91738-128856 GCA_000611955.2 Stegodyphus mimosarum
GGCTTAATATTTTTTTGTTTACTTTATTAAACATTTCTTTCAATGTGTTATTTAAGTTGCTTTGTTTTTTGTGATAATACTTTCTCTTTAACTCTATAAACAGACATAATTTCTTGTTCAGTTATAAAGTTCCACTGTTCAAGTTCTGTAATTGCTGTGTCGAGAAAACTGACTTACTTATCAATCAAAATTTTTTCGTTTTTAATAACCTCTCTGTCACTTTCTTCACTATCGGAAGCAGTATTTTCTGAATCTAAATATACCATTCTACAGATTTCGCTGTCCGTTAATTGATTGATGATTGGGGCATTGTTGACGCAATGAAAAACTTCTGTTATATCATCTTCATTTATTACCGCTTCTCCACATTTCTTTACGTAATCCAATAACTGGAAAATTTCACCTTTAGTTTGCAATGTCCGAAAACCTTCAAATTTGCGTCTATCATCTTCATCGGCCTCACCATGAAATATGGTAGCTGGCCATAAATTATGCCAAGCATTTTTTAACGTATCTGGAGACACACCCTCCCATGATCTTGCGATGCTCCACACAGCAGATTTTATGCTAAAATATTTTTTACATTCTTGAATAGTCTTGCCATTGTTCAAGAAATTTAACATAGATTTTAAAAGTGCAACTTTATATTTGCATTTCAGCGCGTGCACTATTCCCATCGCACAGTTTGGAGGGAAGAATAATACGGATACATTATCTTTCACTAAAACTTTAAGTGAAGTATGCGCCAAACAGTTGTCAACAGTCAGAATTATTTTTGAGTCATTAGGTAAACCAACCGAATTCAAATGTCGCTGAGCCTCGGCTATAAAATGATTTTCAAACCAATTATTCATTAACGCTTGTGTTATCCATGCTGTTTGATTTGCGCGATATATAACGGAGAAAATCATTACTCCTTTAAATGCTCGAAGTCGTGCATGTTTTCCGATTACGAAAAGTTTGCACTTGTGAGCAACATTTGCGCACGCTAAAATTGTCAGTCTCGCTTTGGAATCTTTGACACCAGTTGGAGCCTTTTCTGTAAAGGTTGCCAAGGTATTTCACGGTACATATTGCCAGAAAAGCCGTTTATCAGTGTTGTAAATTTGTTCTGGAGATAATTGTTCGCTAGTAATGAGTTCAATGAACTCATCTGCAAATTCTTCAGCAGCTTCAGTATCAGCTGAAGCTTTTTCACCTGAAATTTTTAATTGTCTTATACCATGGCGATTTTTAAATTTGGTTAGCCAACCTGTTGTTTATGTGCACTCTGTGTTGGAGTTCATTTCTTCATGAAATATTTTGGCTTGAGTCATTAACATTGGACTCTTCAATGGCATGCCCTTGCTGCGATGCTGTCTGACCCATTCAATCATCACTTTGTCATGATCGTCACTTTTACCATAACGAACCCTTTTTCTGTTATTCATTGCCAGTGGGGTGTCAGACTCGTCAAAAAATTCAAAAAGTTGCTTTCTCTTTTTGCTTATGTCATAAGGAACAGCGCAATCTGCAACATTAACCGAAATGCCTTAGAATCAGTAAAGATAATTTTAGCCTAGCTTACCTCTTTAAAATCCAGACCCTTCACTATTCTGTATCCTCAAAATACCGAACCGTCTGAAATACTTTTCCAGTTTCACAGCAGTTTCCTTCCCTCCCCATCCATTAACGCAGAAAATAGATGTGAAGATTTCGAATGACATCCTTTGTACTTTCTAACAAAGATTCCATGAGGCTTTGACCGCGCTCTTTATAAAACTATTCTGAAGGTCAGACCAACAACTCTTTCTGGCTTGGTTATGATCACGATTGAGATTTTGTTTACTTTCATTATTTTTATAGGACCTTTATTGCTGTTGAAAGCTTAAAAGCACACTGTACCACAAAAGAATCAACAACGAAATATCACGAGCACCCAAACAATAAGAAACCTCTTAGGACAAGCTGTCTGCAGTAAACTGATACAACGCATTTGGAGAAACTGCACCTGCTACTGCATACCTTAGGAGAAGGGAAGAAAACAAGATTGCAATCTCGTCCGTTTTCGAAAATCTCCACATGTTTTATTATGAAAGAAAAAAAATTAAATGTGCATGCGTAAAGCATACAAAAAAAAGTTTGTGGCTTTGAGGTACGGATTATAGATCATTCCAGATTATGGACTTTGTACTGTATTGGTACATGTCTACCTTAATTAAGGAAGAGAAATATTGATTCTATTTCAACAAAAAATGTGGATTTATTTATACTTCTCAGAGAGGATAGTGGGAATTATTAAAATAAACATATCCAGAATATACATGCATTTTACAAAATTTTTAAAACACTAAATGTTTCAGATATATATATTTAGAATTTTAGATTTTTAATAACTTAAAAATTATTCGAAATCCAAATTAATAAATTATAATGTTTCTTTCTTTCTGTCTTAAATTACCTTTCTCATATAGGTTTTTATTTGGAATCTTCTTTGTTTTGTATGTTTTAACTTGAATAACTTTTTTAATTCAGTTTTACTAATTAGGGAAAAGAACTAGAAAATTAACTGGAACAAAAAGAAATTATTAAAATATAATTAAAAAATGCTAATAAATTTTAATTTCATTTTTATTAATTAGTAGAATTTTTTTCAAGTTTTGGTTGAACTTGAACTTGATTTACTTATGCTACTGAATTTAAATGATATTATAGATTAGTTCATAATTAGCATTAATTTGTTTACACAATTTCTGTTTAAATTATAATTTATCTTAAAATTACTATTTTAAGTACTTACTGTTAACTATAATTAAAAAATGCTAGATTGTTTTAACCCTACTGCTTGTTTTTAGATTTTGGTAAAAAGTTTCTAATTTAGGTTGCAGTTTCTTACTCCCCCCCCCCAATATAAGGAAAAATAATTGGCCTTTTTTTTAATTAGGAAGGTGTATTTTAGCTAACATCTTAATTTTTGTTAAGTTACTTTCTATTTTTACCATCAGCCACCATCAGCAAAACAATGAGTTTAAATAGCGAGTGAATTTGAAATTTAGAGAGAGGGCTGTGGCAACCTCTCAAAAAACTTATTCCCTGAAATGCCCACCTGCATATCAAAGTGGGTTTTGGTGAGTTATTTTGAAGTTTTTTAGCATGTGGGACTAAAAGCCATGACAGCTGTGTCTAGATTGGTTAGGCACTGAAGTATTTGCAATTTTGTTCATATTTTTGAAGTCTTTGAATTTTTAAGATGCCACAAGTAATAGTGACTGTTTTTGTTAAATTTTAGTTGCTCCTACAAGACAAAGATTTAAATAAACCTTTTAGTTAAGTTTTACTTTTTTGTCTCTTTCTAGTATTTAAACTTTTAGTTGACTGCAAAGATAAGGATTTGTTTGAAATATTAAACTTAAATAAAAGATATAATACTGAAAGTTAAATATAAGCAGGTTTCTAAACTTAAAAATTACCCACTTCCCTTCATTTTTAGATGTAACTCTATGTTTAACTACACTAACTGTTTCTTTTACATCCATGTTGTAAGTAAATAACTTATTATTTAGTATTTTACTTCCAATCTGTTTTATAAAATTTCTTATTTCATAGTAATTAATAGGATATTTGAGTGCATTAAAATTTTTTTCCTCGTTTATTTTCTATTTTAGCATGTTATTCATTAATATAAAGTACATATTAAAAAATAAATTAGACTGATTGAAATTTGATTTTGATTTATATTAGTATCACTTTACACTTCTGATTAGTTTGACACAGTCCATTACACATAGGGTGTGTCAAAAATGAGAAGCAATTAAAAAAAATATTAAAACATCAATCAATGCATGCAATTTTTTCTTTGTGTTCAAGATGCATACAGAAACTAGAATTATTATGTTGATGGGAAAAGAAAATTCGATATTTTAATGCTAGTTGCTACTTGATGCATATGTTACCTTAAACTGCCATAAAATGGATAGGTTTAAGACAAATATGGATTAGTTTATCATTTTTAAATTTGCTGTAGCTTCAAAACAAAACATTGCTAATCAAACTTTAAGATGAAAAATCAACTATTGCAATTGTATAGGCAAACTCCCCCCCCCCAACACAAAAAAAAAATTGTGCCACACCACAATAGATCATACCCTAAAGTGTGCTCTATTCTGCAACGAAATATGAAAGTTAAGATACAGCATACAATTAAAAATGTAAAAAAAGACTGATCTTTCGATTTCAGAAAATGGGAAGATCACAAAATAAATGCCAAAGCAGAAGGCTATATTATGTTAACAGAAAATAGAGTCAGATCATGGAGGTTAGAAAGGAAGGAGAAGCCAAGCCTGCACTCAGAGTGAAGCACTGCTCCAAGGCTTCGGTCTCCAGATGGGGGGGATTTTTGTTTACATTCAGAAGCTCCCTTGATAGCGCTATGATAGTATTTCGACACATGACAGTTCCATACAAATCGGAAAATGGGGCACTTCCACATAAAGGAAACATTCATTACGTGATGGATAATAGCAATTTATATTATTTAGTGACATTTACGCAAAAATCACATATTGGTTATTTTTCGATAACTAACAACAATGATTTTGATTATGAATTTGTTTTATAAAATTCTAAGCTGTTGAACTACAAAAATATAGATTTTATCAAAAATGTTATGCTTAAAGAATGAAAAATACCTTACGGTGCCTTTAAAATTGTATACGTCTTTCGATACCCTTGATAGAGTACTCACTACTTTTATTTTATGTTCCAAATGCCAAAATGTTTTAACCCTCCAACCAGCACGGCCGTATATATGCATCCAAAAATATCGGCTCTCATACCAGCAAGGCAGCATATATGCATCCAAATATTTTGGCCCTCATAACGACAAGGCAGCATATATATGTAAGCCTCAATTTTGGCACAAAATGGCAAAGCAGCATTTTTGCTGCCTGTTTCGGAGTGCCCTCCCCTCTCTGCTCTTAATTTAAACTGACAGGTGATAATTTTCCTCTAGAGGTAACTGATGAGTAGAAACTAATTATTCTCTAGCGACAAATGGGTTTTATTGTTAGGTTTCGAACAAAAACTCGGAATAAATAGCTTGTTCAAAACTTCCATCTTTTCTGTGTTTATGCGAGCTATAGTAAGTGCTTATTTATGTATACAGAATTTTCATTTTCCAGCTTAATTACTCCCCAAATTTTAGGTTGTAGTTTGGAAAAATGAAATTGCAATTACAATTAAAATTTAAATTCAACAGTAATTACAATTGCAATAATTTTTTGAAATATGTGATTCCAATTACATTGCAATGTAATTAGACTCTGCAATTACTTTGCTTTTATAATCAGAATGTGACTACTTTTTAATAAAAATAACAATGTATGTAATTGCAGTATTATTCTTAAATACAGTTACAGTTGCAAAGCAATTGCAATTACAGATATTATAATTATATAATCTAATTACAATTATAAATTTTATTGCATCTAATTACAATTACAATAAAAATGTAATTGCAAATACATTATTATTATTATTATATTAGTTAATTACAGTGTAATTTTAATTGCAATTGAAGTAGGTAATTATAACTACATAATTAGGAAAGTAATTGACCCTGATAATTGGAATTATGTAATGAAATTATGATCATAATTGTAATTCTAATTGTAGTATTCAGTTGAAATTACAATGTAATTGTAATAACATTATGCACTAAATAGGTAATTAAAATTAAAAAGTAGCTGTTTTTAATTACAATTACAATTTAAGCAATTTCATTTAAATTATAATTACACTGTATTTATGAAATTTAATTTTATATTCAGTGCAATTCTAATTACATTGTAATTTCATAATCTAATTGCAATTATATAATCTAATTAGAATTACACTGTAATTGTAACTGCAGTAGGTAATTAAAATTATATAATTAGGAAAATAATTGCTTCTGATAAATGCAATTACGTAGCCCAGGAAAGTAAATCTTAACTGGAAAGATAACTGTAGTATGCAATCGAAAACACAGTAATTGTAATAATATTATACAATTATTTTTGTATTTACAATTGCAGTGTAACTATTTTTAATTACAATTTATGCAAATGCATTTTAATTACAATTACATTTTAATTGAGAAATCTAATTGGATATACAGTATAATTGTAATTATATAATCTAATAACAATTACAATGTAATTGTAATTACATCTTAATTAAGTTTAAGATTATTGTAATTATGTAATCAGAAAAGAAAATGGCCCTTATAATTTCAGTGACATAGGCAAGGGAAATCGTGATCTTATTTGTAAATTACAGTAAATCATAGTATATGTGAAATGTTTTTCCATTTTGGATGATGAGTTGTTAAATAATACAATGGTTTAATCACCTACAAAAAATTATTACTATTTTCTGTCTGGAATCATCCTGCATGTATTGTAGTGTGTGATAGCGGCATGAATTTTAATTTGTTTATAGGAAGTAATATTGGCTATTTTATACAGGCCTAAATGCACATAACATTAGTAAACAAATATGCATATTTACGATCTTCTTCGACATACATCTAAATATGTATTATAAGATTAAGGAAAAGAGTATATGCTTTTGCAAAGGAATGTTTTCGTGGAAGATTGGTTAAGGGAAGCTGGTCTTGTTTTATATTACACAAGAAATAAATCATGAAAACTTCATTTATTCTTTCCTTTTCAGCAAGGGGATCATCAAGGATTAAACTAAGTCTCATAATTTTATCCAACCGATTGCTTTAGCTGGTAGAAAAATAACTCTGACCTGCCCAATTGGTATGCGTACTAAATATTTTATTAACTATACTTATTACGAATTGCCGCCCAGATGAGAAAATGGTTCGTAACTCTGACTACCGTACCGAAAAACCCGGGGTCGAATTTCGAATAAGGCATGGATGTAATTTGTCCATCCCTTTATAGAAGGCAACAGTGGCCCGCCTAATAGGTGCCGCCATAGTATCGTGACTACCGCTTTTGGCTTTAGTATTGATTAATGTCTAAAATGGATAGTACTCGTCACTGAAAAAAACGTATTGAGAATTAGTCTTTTATTAAACATAACGTATATTTTTAATAAGTAGTTAAAATGCATTATGTATTTAGAAGTAAAAGTACTTGCACGAAGTAATTTTCGCAGTTTCAGGTAAAAACAAATAAAAGTATAGTTTTCTTTTGCGCCAGTGAAAGTTACATGATTTGGATTATGGTAAACACCAACAGATGCTTCTGTGGAGGACTTTCTAAAAGAAACTGTCTCATATTTACATCACCCATGAGGGAAAAGCAGAAAAAGGTCTTTAATTGAATGAGAGGAAACATTTAAGTAGCATTAAACATTTTAAACATCCACGGGGATGTCCAAACATTTAGATTGTTAGTCAGAATTCAAATCCGATTTAAACTAGCATTATTCAAAAGACGTCTTATCTACTCTATTACTGATGAGCCAAAAATCTAATTGTTTTTGTAGTTATATTGCAATTCGAATGGTCACTGTATTACAATTGCAATTATAGCTGTGTTAGTTGTAATTTTAACTACAAATTAACTACAGTGAGTCACCAGCTTTTCTTAGTCAATAACAGATAGCTTAACTTTTAAAGATAAATGAAAGACCTTATAATTTGTCGAATGACAACATGAGAAAGTGTATTCGCCAGGGATGGTCGAAGTTTGATTAGGATCTTATTTTTCGCAAACTGGCAATACTTGCCATAGGCTGCTCGAAGGTTATTTCCTAGGCATGATCGTGTCTGCAGATTTTGTTTTGCAAAGAAAGTATTTTATAACATAGATAAAAATAATGTGTCTCCCTCAAGGTGCAATAAAGATCGAGTACTAATAAATTTAATTGGAATTACATTATTACTCTAGTTAATATGGACACAATGTTATTTTAACAGCCATAATTATAGTTGTAATCGAAAAATGTCGAGTGTGTTCTATAGATTAGCATACACCTATTTTTTGAAGCGCAATACTGAACATTTTAATATCTTCGGTACTGAAAAGATGTTTCACTACTCTCTTGAAATGTGTATTCGATAATATATTCTTATTGCTGTACTTATATATTTTCCATCACAATTCATAAAACTTTGCAGTGAGAATACATCATGCAGAGATAAATTATATGCATTATACTATTATTATTATTATTGAAGTCTTGCAGCATTCCTTATAATTAAAAAAATAATATAGGTTTTCAATACCAACAAATTTTATTTTCAATAAAATCCACTATTCGATTGATGCTTAAAAATTACAGTTTATTGCTTTAAGAAATTATTATGAAAATTGTCGGTTACATTCGATTTTAGGCAACACACACTAATTCGATTATTATTTACGTGTTCCGCCCTAAGACACAAAGGCAGGGATGCCTTTGTGGAGGACGTCTTAAGGGAAACTGGCTCGTATTAACATGTCATACATGACAAAAAGCATGAAAACGCCCATGCAGCCAGCCCATTTGCGGAATTCAAACCTCAGACTGAACTATCAGTGTTCAGGGACTTTACCGCTGGTGGGTAATGCTTTATAATGAGCTTTTTTAATACTTTTAAATTTTTGTGAAACAAGTTCCATTAAGGTTTGCTTGAAGTTAACACTCAGTGCAAACACTCAAAAAGAAGTTATGCTATATTCACACATTTTGAAATGGTTGAATATACAGTAAATTCTTGTAACGATAGTGCTTAATATATTGTGTTTTCTGATAGAATGCATGTGTTGCTTAAAATCGAATGTAAGTGACCAATTTCAGAATAACTGCCTAAACCAATTAACTGTAATTTTTAAGTATCAATCGAATTAGAGGATTTCACTGAAAATAAAAAGTGGAGAAGGAATTCTAGGGGGAATTCCTTTTGATTACCAATGGAAAAAGAAAAGGCTTGCCATGGTGAAACATTGGAAACATGTAGACAAAATGTTAATGCCATATGGGTTGAAACACGGAAAAGAAATTTAAATACTATAACATAGATCCCTGTAGTGTTTTTCATATTAGCTATATCAATATTAATATAAGTAATGAAAAATACTTAAAATAGACGTATTTCAAAAATTTAATGAAAACAAACTGCAGTCTGAAAAAGAAAGAAACCTGAAGTACAAAACGTAGAATGCAAAAATGTTAACTTCGATTTAAGGGTTCAAAAAAAGGAACTAAGAATTTTTGTTACTAACTTCAAATTTAAAGCTCCTCAGCTATTGTTAGTGCCTTTTCCCACACGAAATTCTAAAATGTCTTATGCTTACAAATGCTGTTTTACAGCCTGCCTTATCCTACCCAATAAGTTTAGAAAACAATATTTAATCACACAAAATGATTTCATTCACCTCAAATAGAACAGAGTAGTGTCATAAATTAAGAAGAAACTGAACATTAAAAATAAGCAAGGTTGTCTCGAGAGCATAACGTGATTATTATTATTTAATTTCCGAATATGTTTTTTTCAATAGTTGCTAACTAGATTTAATTGTTTAAAACAAATAATATTTTTATGTTGGCAATGTTTCAAACGCAGGCTCGAGAGCCACATATAGCTCTCGCACAAGAAACGTAGCGATATAAATTTTATTTCAAAATGTTTAGAACAGGTTTTTCTCTTGTTTTTGTAAGTAGCCTTTTGAATTTGGACGTTCAATAAAATTATTTTGCTGTGTTCCATCATTAGAGTTTTCATTAAAGTTCAACTTTACATCGTTGAAGCATTAACACTACACCACAGCAGTAATATTAAAATTGGTGGCAGCATTTAGAGATTGTTCCTGAGAGTAATTTTAGGAACGACTTTTTCGCCTGTGAACTTAATTTACTGCGTTGATTTCCGAGCATCTCCTTGTGTGAGTGTTCTGGATCGTAGTGGATGTTGCAGAAAAGGCAATATTGTAAAGGACTTTATGTGAGCAGTCAAGACTTTCTTCTCTACACAAGAACGATCTAATTTTGGGTGCAAGGACAGTTCGCGTGGTGAAGCCTCTTCAGAAAGTGACAGTGTGTCAGAAGGGAACAGCGGAGGAAGCGTGATCTAGTGCCGTAAAATTGTGAAATTTCCTGGAAGAGTTGGAGTATCCAAGTTAGTGCCAGGAGAGTCATCGAAGGCGTCTTCAAATTGCTGAGTACCATTTTTGTGATTTTGGAGAAGTTATGCCAGTTATTCGAGACTAGGTTTATTTTGGATATAGCTCTGTTATTGGGGATTGAAAGTTTTCTGGTGGTTATTGAAAGTTAGTCTTGTGGTTACTTTTGCTAATTGGAATTTAATTGTTTATTCTATTGTTTTAGTAAAGGTTTAAATTGTTTGAAGTATTGCAGCGGTATACTTTAGAAAAATTTAGTTTTTAAATTAGTCCAGAGTTAGAGGACAATATTTATATAGTTGAGATAGACCTGTTGTTTTTGTGTTATTGTATTTTGTTGTAGGTTATTTTTCTTTAATTTTCCATAATGGGTGAGTTTATGAGAAAATTTACTAAAGCTCTGCTACTGGAGTTAGCGGAGAAATTTGATACAAATGTGTGTCAGGCAAATAGAGTAAGAGAAATTAGGCAGGCTATTTTAAATGCCGAGGACTATGAAGAGGAAGCGGCGAAAGAATATGCGGCAAGAATTTGGGCTGCGGCTGAGCAGAAAAAAGCAGAAGAAATAGCCGAAAAAGAGAGAGTAGAGCGGGAACGTGAACAAGAGAGAGCAGAACGGGAACGTGAACAAGAGAGAGCAGAGCGGGAACGGGAGCGAGTATTTGAATTGGAAAAGTTAAAACTAATGAATGTGGTTGAGACTAATAGCCTAGTTTCCACGGTTTCGACAGTTGAACAATCTAGAGAAAAAAAGGTTACTTTGAAGGATCTAGTACCGCGTTTTGAACCGAGTAAAATAGATATTTCATTATTCTTTATGTTATTTGAGAAACAAGCTCAAAAAGAGAACATTAAGGAGATTAATTATGTCTCGCAATTAATTCCTTTATTACCTCTCGATGTAGCCCAATTAATAGTGAAAGAACCAGCGGATAAAGGAGATGACTATCAACATGTTAAGAAATTACTCATGCATAGATTCAAGCTTAGTTCTTTGGCACTAAAAACAAAATTTGAAGAGCATTCTAGAAAAAACGGAATGTTATGGGTGGATTTAGTCTATGAATTGAGAGTGTATTTAGAGAATTGGTTGGATTCAGTGAAAGTTCAAGATTTTGAAAGTCTTAAGGAACTTATGCTCACCGAGCAAATTAAACGGCGAGTCCCTCTAGAAATAAGAGAGCACTACTTACACAATTGGGAAGAATTTAAAACAGCTTCTATTTTAGCAGAGAATTGCGACAGGTATGAGGCTTTGCGAAGAGATATAAGGAAGTTAGAACAGAGAGCGTGGCTAAAGAAACCATTTGAGAAAGATAGAGAGCGGTATGTAAATTCCAATGGTAGTTATAATCAGAAAAGTAGTGGTCATCAAAGAATTGAATCAGAGGAGCATAGAAAAGTGGAGGCTCCTAAAAAAAAGCAAGCTTTCAATGAGGCAGGTTTCGAGAAACAGCGGAAAATAAGGTGTTACCAATGTGGAAAGGACGGACATATCCGACCTAACTGTCCATCGCTGGAAAAGAATAAGGCTAATTTGGTGAATAATCTAAGAACGGAGAGTTTAGGAAAATGTTTTGAGCCGTATTTCAAAAAAGCAGTAATTAATGGGATAGAGAGAGAATATCTGAGGGATACTGGAGCTGGAATAGATCTGTGTAATAGTACTTGGATTGATACTAGTGACTTATTAGGGGAAACTGTATGGGTGAAACAGCCTTTGGACACAGAATGTAAATGTTTACCTTTGGCGAAAGTCACCATTGAAGGTGATTTTGGTGTAGTCACCACAAAGGCAGCGGTTACTCCGGTAGAGTTAGATAAAGAGTATTATTTGTTGGGAAATAAAACTGCACAGTTGATAGAGGAAATTAGGGAACGACCGGTTCTCTTGAACGTTGTGGAGACTCGTAGTCAGGCGCATGCGCGCAGGAGTTTAGAGAAAGCGAGTGCAGAAGACTTAGATTCCGAATCGGAAGAAGAGAAAAAGATAGAAAGTGAAAGGATCGTGAGTAATGAGCAATCGGAAGAAAGGAACTTAACCAGTAAAACGGAGGATCTCATTAAAATTCCAGATATCAGTTTAGAAGAAAGGTCTATTCTTGCGGATGTTTCGCCAGCGGAATTCTCGGAAGCACAAAAAACTTGCGCTAGTTTAGCGGCCCTGTGGAAGAAAGGGGAAAGTGAAAATGAAAAGGAGTTTATAATTGTCAAGGAAAGACTATTCAGGGTGTCAGGTTCTAAAAAAAGGGAAGATAAGCTTCAGCTGTGTGTGCCTCTTGTTTTTAGGAAAGGGATCTTGAAGTTATGCCACGAGGAAATCTCTGGTCATTTAGGGGTAACCAAAACCAAGGATAGAGTTTTGACACACTATTTCTGGCCTAATTGTTACCAGGAAATTGAAGAATTTGTGAGGACGTGCGATATTTGTCAGCGTGTAGGTCACAATAGGGATAAAAAGAAAGCCCCAATGAAGCTTGTGCCCGTTATATCAGAAGTGTATAGCAGATTAAATATCGATGCAGTAGGACCTCTGATTCCTAGTTCACGCGGAAATAAATACCTAATTACGTCTATTTGTGTTGCTTCTAAATATCCAGATGCCATTCCTGTACAGAATTTAAGCTCTAAAAGTGTCATACAAGCCTTGATACAAATCTTTTCTAGAACAGGTTTTTCTCTTGTGATTGTATGTAGCCTTTTTAATTTCGACGTTCAATAAAATTATTCTGCTGTGTTCCATCATTAGAGTTTTCATTAAAGTTCAACTTTACATCGTTGAAGCTTTAACACTACACCACAGTAGCTTTAAAAAGAGAGCGGAACTTTTGAACTAATTTGGTTCATGGCCTGAAAGTAATTTCGGCAATACTTCTGTGTTGCATGAACATATATCAGTCAGCTTTTACAACTATGAATCAGATAATCTCCATTGTCTAATAGTTAATAAACAGCGAGAATGGCGGCGTATGCAAGCTTTTTCCTCTTTCTGCCCTAAGAATGAACAGCTCATGGGGGAATTCTGCGAAAGTTTTATTCCAAAGTTACTACAGCAAAAGTTTCATTCCAACGTTACTACAATATTGCTCTTTCCAGATAATGTTTTCGGAAAGCAAATCATCATTAATGCGAAAAAAATTTAAGAATTATGGGATACATTTATAATGAGAATAAATGAAGAAAGCAATCGGAATTACTGGTATTTGCAAATGTTTATTTAATCTGAATTTCAACCAAATATTGAAAACAAAAATCTCCGTACGGAGATTAGCAGGAAAAAGTCTCCGTATTAACAGAAAAACTACGAATTCTTATTCTTTTACAGTGATATTCCATTGTATCAGAAGATAATATCACTGTTGGATGTAATAATTACTTATTTCAAACATCATCTTTATGTATGTAACTAACTGTCTTTCTTCAACTGAATACTGGTAGTTCGACGCAGGTTTAAATTCCGGCTAATGCATTTGTTGCATAATATTTTGGTGATTTTTAGGTTGTAAATATGAATGAAATGTCATCTACAAAGGTATCCCTTTCCTCAGGGAGGTAGCCATCGTATGCTTGTATTTGTTTTTAGTAGGTTAATAAGGTTTTGTGAATAATAATTATTGTAAGATTAGTAGTGGGAGTAATAGGTTCATTTTCTCAGAGTAGAATTAAACGTTTATTTGCTTATTCTTCTATTCATCATATTGGATGATTAATGATATGTCAAGTTGAAAAGACAGGATTATGAATTTATTATTTAATAATTTATTCTTTTGTATTAATAATAATATGAGTAATAGCTGAAGGGGGGTAATAAGAATAAATGATTTAATAGGAATGGAAAAGAAATAAATTATAGTATTTGGAATATTAAATATAGGTGGGATACCTCCATTATTAGGCTTTTTTTTAAAGTGATGAGCATTAATAAGATTTATTGATTGTGATTTTACAATTTTAGTATTTATAATTATATTATCAGTAGTAATATTTTATGTTTATCTTCGAGTAGTATATGATGTAGTAATGGGATTTAAAATACAGGGTAAGTGAGTTATAGAAAATTTTTATAGAAATTCTAAATTTGGTAGAGTAGCTATGATAGGAGTATTTTTAGGGTTATTCGGAAGATTAATATTAAGAATGTTATAGAACAGTAAGAAAATTAATTCTGTTAGCTCTCAAGGTTAAAAGTGGCAAGCAAATATGAATTTACAGTTCATCATCAATAATTGATTTTTAAGATAGAATTTTAAATTTGCAATTTAATGTTTTATA
This sequence comes from Stegodyphus mimosarum, assembly GCA_000611955.2. Lineage (NCBI taxonomy): Eukaryota > Metazoa > Arthropoda > Arachnida > Araneae > Eresidae > Stegodyphus > Stegodyphus mimosarum. The sequence continues at coordinate 106,111 of KK119449.1, forward strand.
TAAGCTAAGTACTGCAATGAATTTATTCAACAAATCATAAAGATATTCGGACATTATATTTAGTTTTTGGTGCATGATCTGCAATAGTAGGAACGTCAATAAGAATAATTATTCGAACTGAGTTAGGGCGAACTGGAAGATTATTAGGGGATGATCATTTATATAATGTAATTGTAATATTTTGTAATACCTTTTGTAATAATTTTTTTATAGTAATACCAATTTTGATTGGAGGATTTGGAAATTGGTTGGTATTTTTAATGTTAGGAGCTCCTGATATAGCGTTTCCTCGAATAAATAATTTGAGATTTTGATTATTACCTCCTTCATTATTTTTGTTATTTATATCTTCAATAGTAGAGATAGGAGTGGGTACAGGATGAACTGTTTATCCTCCATTAGGCTCATTAATAGGACATGCTGGGAGATCAGTTGATTTTGTTATTTTTTCTTTACATTTAGTGGAGCTTCTTCAATTATGGGTGCTATTAATTTTATTTCAACTGTAATTAATATACGTTCTTATGGTATGACAATAGAAAAGGTTCCGTTGTTTAGGTGATCAGTTTTAATTACAGCTGTTTTATTATTGCTATCATTACCAGTTTTAGCTGGTGCAATTATGATATTATTAACTGATCGAAATTTTAATACATCATTTTTTGATCCTGCTGGAGGAGGAGATCCTATTTTATTTCAACATTTATTTTGATTTTTTGGTCATCCTGAAGTTTATATTTTGATTTTACCGGGTTTTGGAATTATCTCTCATGTAATTAGTGCTTCTGTAGGAAAGCGTGAACCATTTGGAAGTACAGGAATAATTTATGCAATAGTAGGGATTGGAGGAATAGGATTTGTTGTTTGAGCTCATCATATATTTTCTGTAGGGATAGATGTAGATACACGAGCTTATTTTACTGCTGCTACTATGATTATTGCTGTTCCAACTGGAATTAGGGTTTTTAGATGAATTGAAACTTTAAATGGTTCATTTTTTAAAATGGATGCTCCAATATTGTGATGTATAGGGTTTGTATATTTACTTACTTTAGGTGGGATTACGGGTGTAGTTTTATCTAATTCTTCATTGGATATTATTTTGCATGATACATTTTATGTTGCAGCTCATTTTCATTATGTATTAAGAACAGGAGCTGTATTTGCAATTTTAGCTGGAATTACATAGATTTCCTTTATTTTTTGGAATAAAGAGAGGAGGACAATTTTACATTTTTATGTAATATTTGTAGGGGTAAATTTAATTTCTCTTCCTCAGCATTTTTTAGGATTAAATGGAATGCCATGATGTTATTCTGATTATCCAGATGCTTATTTATATTAAAATGTAGTTTCATCTTTAGGATAAATTTTATTAGTATTTGGGGTTTTATTTTTTGTAGTAACTGTTTGGAAAGGGTTAGTAATTAAGCAGTCTGATTTTATAGTTTATCATGTATGTTCTTCATTAGAATAAATAAATAGAACTCCACCTTTAGACCATACGTTTAATCAGTTAAGATTATTAAATGAATAATTTTTGCCAATATGAGGATCTTTGTATTTTCAGAATGCTTCTTCTCCAGTAATAGAGCAGTTAATTTTTTTTCATGATTATACAATAATAGTAACAGTGATAATTATGGTTTTAGTAGGATATATTTCAATAAGTTCATATTACAATAAGAATTATAATTTAGGGTTATTTGAAGGACAAGAAATGGAAAGAGTTTGAACTGTTCTTCCAGCAGTATTTTTATTAGTAATTGCTTTACCTTCATTACGTTTATTATATTTAGTAGAAGAAATCGAGTCCTCGAAATTAACTGTAAGGGTTGTTGGGCATCAGTGGTATTGATCATATGAATATAGCGATTTGGATTTACGGAGTTTTGATTCAAATATAATTTCTAGAGAGGATGAACCTATATTTCAATTATTAAATGTGGATAATTCTTTAATAATCCCTTATAATACAAATGTTTGAATAATTGTTTCAAGAATACATGTTACTCATTCTTGGACTATTCCTTCATTAGGTGTAAAAACTGATGCAATTCCTGGGTGATTAAATCAATTATATTTTTATTTAATCGAATAGGATTATTTTTAAGCCCATGTTCAGATTTATGGTGCAAATCATAGATTTATACCAATTGTTGTTTCTGTGATTCCACGGGTTGAGTTTTTAATGAGATGAGCTTAATTAAATTAAGTGGCCGAAGATGTATTGTGTTAGTCTCTTAAACTGATTATGGAAAAGTTAGTTAATTTATATTGGGTCAATTTATAGAATAAATTTAATTAAAATTATTATTAATTAGCTGCCCAAGCTAAACTAAAGTGAAATTCAATAGGGTCTTGTTGTCTTTCTTAATAATAAATATCTTGTTATATTTAAGATAAATTAAATAAATAAATCTAAAAAAGGAATTAAGATGTTAAATCTTCCATACAAGCCTTCAATTAAAAGGCAAGTGATTATGCAACCTTAGTACAGGAATTCTGCGGCTATTGAGAAAAATCATTGAGCAGATTTTACTTATAATAAATTCTATAAGAAATGTTTTTGATAAACATTCACTTAATTTTTTGCTTAGTTTTTGAGATTTAGTGAAATAAAGGTTTAAAAGAGGTTTAGTAAGATTGTTTTGTTAATTGCTTACTAATTTTTTCATTATTAGAAAATAGAGTATAATAAAAATATTAAGGTGGAAATGAGATATAGTTGTGAAACAATATAGAAACTATTATTCCTAAAGGGATATTAGGTGAAAGGTAAATACTTATTTGACTTAAATTAAATATTGGGATATTAAAGGATTTTATACAAACAGATATAAAATTATTCGAAAACGCTTAAGTACTAAAAAACTTTTTATAATAATTATGAAATATTAGAAATAAAAGTTTTTAGATCATAATTTTTTGGGAGATTTATTTAGATAAAATTGTTTGAAAAATCCTGATACAGAAGGAACATTGTGTTTCTTTAGAATAATTTATTTTATTCCTTTTCAGTATAAGTTTATGAGTATATAGAAAATAATAAAATAAATGTTTTTATTAAGTAATTTAAAGGTTTAGTTATTATCTTCTTTTCAGTGTAAGTGAAATACTATAAAGCTTAAAAGTTTCTCTTGATACTCTTTCTAGAACATCAACATTGTTACGACTTACCTTTTCTTTGGAAAAGGGTGACGCGATATGTGCACATTGTTTTCTAATTCAATTAAAATTAATATTATTAAATTACTATTAAATCCTTTTTCTTCCTATTTTTAAATAGGATTCCTTAAATAATATTTAAAGTAACCCATTTAATCTTTTGATTACAGTTTGACCCAAATTTTTAGAGTTTTATTGGAAATATAGTATTTAAAATAATTCTTTTTATGGCAGTACATAAATTTTAAACTAAAGTGATAACTATTGTGGATTATCGATTAATAAACAGGTTCCTCTAATTAGAGAGAATGCCACCTGGATACAATAGTTTTCTTAAACGTTTTGTACTACTTTGGTTGAAATGTTATACTAGGTATCTAATCCTATTTTAAATAGTTACGTTAAACTGAAGAATAATTAAAAGTTATAAAAAATATAAATTTCATTTATATATTTTTAAAAAAAGAATAGAATAATTTCAGTAAAATTCAATATTATTATATTATAAGTATAACTGCATCTGCTGGCATTATTATTAGTTAATAATAAAATTTATCACCCTTATCAAATTAATGTATAATTGGATTATAGAGTTTAGAAAAAGATTATTAAATCTCTATGTAAAAAATAATATTTAAAAACTGTATTAAATTTATTTCTATTAGATTAGAAAAATCTCTATAAAAATCAAATTTTTATGTGCAATAACGCTAATACAAAATTTAGAAGTGAAAAGGGGTCTAAAACTCCTGTTGGGCTAGGTCTAAAAAGAGGTTAAAAAAAATTTAATGCAAAAAATTTTTACATGCTATTATGTGGATATATATTACTGATTTTTGGGTTTATAATGATTTTAAATATTATGCTGAATGATTTTAAATGATGAAATGATTTTAAATATTATTGAAATGCTGTTGACAAATACTTTTATAAAACTATTTAAGCAAGAATTGTTCATACTGGAAAGTAATCTGTTAAAAGGCCCAGAAAAGCAAATTCTACGAGATGCATACTTAAGGAAGTAATGAAGAAGAGTTTTAGAATGTGTATTGCTGAAATTAAGGGTAAAAAAAAAAAAACTGATAAGTATAATTAAAAGAATTATTCCCTTTCGTTTTATAATAAGTTAGTTACAAGTTTTAAATAATATTAAAAAAAAATCCTTTTCTTATTCCCTTTCAGAAATATTCAGAGAAAGTTAAGTACTATTTAACATATTTCCCTATTAAAATAAAATGTGTTGTAATTTGAAATGGACCGAATAGAACATTAATTATAAATTTACTTAGACTTTTCGATTTAAAAGGTGCCTCAGAAGCTAAAAAAAATCATGTCATATTTGAAAAAGTATTTTAGGGAGAAGCTCTATAAATAGAAAAGAAATAATGCATAATTTTAATATTAAGAACACAATAAAGTTTGACCTTAATTTTTGTAATCCTTAACCGAATAAAATCGAATTACCTTATAATTCTTTTCTAATGTAATTAATGAAAACTTGTGAAAATATTTCATTCAAATTAAACCATTCTGAGCAAACCGTTCTGTGAAAAGTATAGCATTTAATTCCATTCAGAATGAAATGTTGTTTAAAAATGTACTCTTTTCATATACTTAGGACTCTGAAATATTGTAGAAAAAGAAAATATATACATTTATATGTATATTTACAACGTAATTACAAAATATTTACATCCGATCGTGTCAAAACCCATTGATAACCAAACCAAATCTTCTTACTTCCTACCTCCATGAGTCAAACAGTTAAGCAGAATCTAGTTGATGGTTATGATTAGTGACTGCCTCAAATGAGGCTGAAAACATATTTTGTAAAATGAAAGCTAATGACTTAACGGGCATTCTTTGCATGCAAAAGACCTGAAAGAAAAAAAAGAGAGAGAGAGAAAGATAAGGGGGGAAGAAAGGAGAGGGGACTATTGATATAATGCAGGTTTTCTTTAGATGGAAAAGTCTTCATCAGGGATGATATAAATCTGTGCTTATGTTTGTTACGTTTATTATGTTGATAATGTTTCTTCTGCATTCTTTCCTTTCCATATAAAAGGCTAAATATTTTGATGTTATTTGTGATAAATGACAAATGCTAGGGTAATTTTTTTTTTAAATCCAACACTGGGTTTTAAAAAAATTCAGGGTTGGATTTAAAAAAAAAAACCTTCTTACCACAAAGAGTGTTGTTAACAATTACTTATTGGGTGCAAATTGGCAACAGTCGTAATTTTATTTTAAAAGCCATCAGTATTTATTGTAAGCCAGCAAACACTCTCAATATATCAACAGAAAAAACACTAAAAATTTTCAAATACAAATTTTAATTATTAAATAAATAAGGATCATATGATCCATTAAAAAGAACACATTTATACTCTACACAATATCCTTCTCTAATGTTTTAGTGCTGCTCTTCTTAGTGTGCACACAGTGATCTGTTTTTATTTAAAAAAACAACAGAAAACTGCACAAACTTGGCATTGCAATGGACTATCTACCAAATGTTTCTCACTATTATTCCCTCCAACAATTTTGTAGGAAAATACTGTATTCCTACAAAACTTTTATCACAGTTTCTTCCATTGTGGGAACATACCACAAACGATGTTTTAAGATAGAGTTGAAGGTAAAAAATATCTTGATTTGTCTATGAAAACATCAGAACTTGGAATACAGTTAAAATAATGCATATGAAAATGACAACATTGCTTGAGTAAAGAATTATTATGAGCATGGCTTTCTGAAGAACGTTTATGTGCATGGTTGCCATAGTTTGGCCCATTCTGGAAATTTGGCTCTACTACACTTAAGTGGTTGTGATAATACATAAGTATCTTTTTCTCATAATCATTACATTACATGCAATTAACAAATGAAGTTCATTAACTGATACTTACAATCCCGATCATTTTCTTCAAGAACTTGCTGGAAAACAGAGATTAAAAATAAGTAATAAAAAGTTACAGCATAAAAAGATTAAAAACATTTTTAAATATTAATAACAGGGAAATATTAAGATTTATACTCCATCTATTTCCATTAAAGTGGTTATATTCATTCTTTCATAAGTCTGAAGTCTAAGTTTTTCCATTGCTTCATTTTTTATATGAGCTTGATCATAATCTTCCTCTTCTACAGCTTTCTCTTTCAGAATATCTAATTTGCCCAATTTTTCGCCAACCTGAAAATATTTAATAAAAAAATTGCAAAAATGAAATCAATAAATATTAAATCTAATGAAAGGTAAAACATTTCAAATGAAGAAAAGAAAAATAAAAGCATAACTTTGCAACTTACTTTTATTAACTGATTTATAGCATATTTTAACTTTTTAGCATAAACAAATCTGTCATCTGAAAAGAGAATAATGAATTGAAATTTAATATTTGTAATCTTTAAAAAATTTCTACATTTACATGAAATTTGGAAGTTTAATAGTGACAACTATTTTATTTACAACTTATACAAAATAGATATTATTATTCTTGCAACAGATGACCTACCACCACCCATGAAGTATCATGAAAACCAAAGAAACTGAAAACATTACCATGCTAAATCATACAGGAAAAGCAGCAGTACATAAATAAATAAATATATAGAAATTATATATACTTACTTTTAAAACATTATTTTATGAAATTATATAACATTATCAGAAGTGTAGAATAAAAATGACGACTTCCATCTACAGGACAAACATTTATTTATGCTATGAAGACGTAGAAACATAAGTAAGATACATGAATTACATAGTGCTTAGCGCTTCTCGCGTGCATCCGATACTCACCACTGACTTTGGCTAACTGTTTCTGGAAAAAATATTATGCAGCAGAGAGCTTGCTTATTGTGCGCATGCACCAGGGGAATCAACGGCGGGTGCCAACATACCCCCTTTCGACGTTGATTCTCCTGTTCCTGAAAGTAAAACAAAATACATATTAGACAGTATTCAGTCCTATAATTGTACAGCAGTTCTGATGTTTAACAGGTGTCAGGGGTTTGGTTAACATATCAGCTCCCATTTCACTGGTAGGTATGTACTGCACATCCAGTTCGCCGCATTCATATACTTCACGCACAAAATGATGGCGAATGTCTATGTGCTTTGTACGTGAGTGAAACACTGAGTTCTTTGTAATTTTCTGAGCTCCTTGACTGTCGCAGTATATTGTTGTTGGACTTCCTATGCTGTAACCCAGCTCTTTCAGAAAACGGCGCAGATAGACGGTTTCTTTGGCAGCTTCAGACAGAGCCATATATTCCGCCTCCGTTGAAGATAGAGCTACACTATGTTGTTTTCGTGATTCCCAGGTTATGGCAGAACCACTTAGTATACATACAAAACCTGTGTGAGATTTTCGATCATTGACATTTGATGCCCAATCTGCATCCACAAAGGCGATGAGTGGTTTTCCTGTTATTGTATAAATTAGTCCTTGATCTTGGGTCCCCTTTAGGTATCGAACTATTCTTTTCACAGCATGCCAATGTTCTTTTCCTGGGTTGTTGTTAAATTGACTTCAGAAATTCACGGCGTATGTGATATCTGGCCTAGTAGCTACTGAAAGGTACATAAGTGATCCTATCAGATTTCTGAATGGAACATTTTTCATGTCAGCGATTTCGTTTTCGTTTTTTGGACTCATCTCCTTTGATAATTTTTTGCAGTGATCTATAGGTGAAGCTACGGATTTAGCATTTTGCATATTGTACCGATTTAAAATATCGTCAATGTATTTCTTTTGAGAAATTTTAATTGAATTCTCATTTTGGAAAAATTCTATGCCTAAACAATAATGTAATTTTCCTAAGTCTTTCACTTTAAAAGCAGAAGCTAAACTATCGCGAATTCTTTCATACGTTTGCTTAGAATCGGTAAAAACGATAAGATCGTCTACATATACAATTATAATTGTTTCACTGCTAGACGACTTTTTAATATAAACACAATTATCTGAATTAAGAGATTTAAATTTCATGGATTTTAATTTTTCATCTAACTTTTTGTACCACTGACGTCCCGACTGCTTAAGACCGTATAACGATCGCTTTAAAAGACACACTTTATCTGAATTAGTTTCATCGCGAAAACCTTCGGGGATTTCCATATAGATTTCTTCATCTAAATTTCCATTTACATAGGCCATTACAAAATCTAATTGGTAACCTTTCAGACTGTGTTCTACAGCGTAGGCTAAAACTGTTCTTATAGAACTTAATCTAGCAACAGGGGAAAAGTTTTCAGTGAAATCAAAACCAGGGGTTTGGGCACACCCTTTAGCAACTAGCCTAGCTTTGTATTTTTCGATAGTGCCGTCGTGATTGTATTTTAATTTAAGAACCCATCTACTACCAATAACTTTCTTATTTTCAGGTCGATTTACCAATTTCCAAGCGTTTTCTTGAACAAGGGAATTATATTCTGATAGCATAGCATTACGCCAATTTTCAGCATATGGTCCATTTAATGCCTCTTGCACCGTAGGATTAATGCTTTCCTCAACAACATTTTGAATTTGTTCATTTTTATTTACAACTGTATACTGATATTCCTTTTTAGGCCTTCCGGGCAAACCTGTTTTTATTTTCTTGGGTCGACCAGGCCCCCTTTTAATCAGGATAGGAGACACTGATTCGCTTTCTAAATCACTTTCGCTTTCATTTTCAGATTCAGAGTCAGTTGGCAACACCTTGCCGTTCAGAGGTGATGATTTATCACGACATAGTTTGTTTATAATTTTCTCTTCCGGAGTGAAAGGCAGAGATATTTCTTGTTCTGAGTCATAACTAGAGCAGTTTTCAAACTCATTAACAAATTTTACGTCTCTGCTTATTATCACTTTACGTGCCTCAGGATCCCAGAGTCTATACGCTTTTGATTCATCAGAATAGAAAATAAAAATACATTCTTTAGACCGAATGTCAAATTTGCCTATTCCTGGCCTTTTATTTAATGGAAATGCTTTTTGGCCAAAGGTTCTGAAGTGAGAGACAGCTGGCACTCTGCCAAACATCACTTCATAAGGTGTTTTTGTTTGACCTTTCAAACCTCGCGTAGGACAGCGATTTCGAATGTAAGCAGCCGTATTGACGGCTTCGGCCCAGAATTTATGAGGCAGATTGGACTGTAATAATAAACATCGCGCCATTGAAACTAAAGTGCGATTTAATCTTTCGGCGACTCCATTTTGGGCTGGTGTGTAAGGAGTGCTCTTTTCGTGTTTTATTCCCGCGTCATTAAGAAATTTATTAAAGTCTTTCCCTAAGTATTCTAGCCCGTTATCCGTTCGGAGAATTTTGATTTTGGAGTTAAGTTTATTTTCAAAAGATGCTTTGAAATTTATAAAAGCTTCCTTAACTTGTTCCTTAGATTTCAGAAAATAAACATGAACGTATCGAGATTTGTCATCGATAAATGTTGCGAAATAAAATGATCCGCCTATTGATTCGACTCTCATGGGACCACACAAATCAGAATGAATTAGATTTAACAACTCAGTACTTCTATATTCAGATTCTTTGGGAAGGGGGGTTGCGGTTTGTTTACCCTGAATGCATACCTTACAGGTAGAAAGAGAATCATTTTGAGAAAAAGAAAGACCTCTAACCATGTTATTTAATAGAAGTTTTTTAAGATCGTTTTCATTTAAATGGCCAAATCTTGTATGCCATTGATCTATTTCTTTAGCAATTGATAGAGATTCGAATATTGGCATGACATAATAAAGATCATTTTCGCGTTTAGCTAAAATTACTGTTTCATTATTAGAATTAATTATTCTAGCACATTTTTCTTTGAAAATTACTGAATAATTATTTGCAGTTACTTTAGATACAGAGATTAAATTATTTTTCAAATCAGGCACACACAATACATTTTCGAGTTTGATACTTTCGGTTTTAGAACCTATGCGAACTTTAAATTTAACAGTTCCTTTCCCGATAGCTTTAACTATTTTATTAGCAGCTAATTTAACATAAATATCACCTACCTCGTGAATTTCTTGGAAAAGCTCTTTGCTGTTACACATATGTGATGTTGCACCACTATCTAGACAAAAAATGTCTTTAGAATCACTATCTGTGCATGATGCGGCCCTTTCTTGTTTCACCGAATTCTGATTTTCTGCAGACATCGCAATTTCTCCAAGGCGTTTGCTTTTATTTTCCTTGTTTTTCTTCCTACATTCCGATGCTCTATGCCCGTATATATTGCAGAAGTTGCATCTGTAGTTAACTGGATACTTTCGGTTTGCAGACGTCTCTAGTTTCGGTTTAGGAACCGGTCGTTGATTATACTTCCGATCTTTTGAATAGAATGCTTGTTGTGATTCACAATACGATGAATTTTTATTTTTGCGGGCGTTAGCTTCTTCCAGCAGTTTAATTTTCAACATGTCTGGAGCAGGCAGTTCATCACGAGATTCAATGGCAATTCGAAAGCTTTCATAAGAGTTCGGTATGCTATATAAAAGCAATATTGTTAGCAAATCATCCGCAATGTCTATTTCCATCTCTTTTAGCTTGTCCACGAGAATGAAAAAATCGTTTAGGTGATCAGTCATTTCTTTAGTATCGGTCATTTTTGTAAAAAGCAATTTTTTTAGAATTGTGGCCTTTCTAGCTGGCCCTTTCGATTCGTAAATAGAATGCAATTTACTCCATAGTTCATGGGATGTTACACAGTTTTTTACTTGTGTAAGTTCACTGGGTGAAATTGATAGGATTATATCCGCTCTTGCTTTTTGGTCAGTAGATTTCCATTTAGCATAACCTTCATCACCAGTTTCTGGTTTCGTAATTTTCCCAGTTACATAGTCCCAATGATCATTTTTAATCAGTATTGCTTCCACTTGCAATTTCCACGTGTCAAAATTGTCCTTTTTCAGCTTTTCAATTGAAACTGTATTTGTGGTCGTCATTTTCGATTTCAGTCGACTCAGCTTAGCTTGCCGAAAGAATTTTACACAGACGGTTGTATTCCGCAGTTATGCAATGCCTGGGCCCATAACCAATGTAGAATAAAAATGACGACTTCCATCTACAGGACAAACATTTATTTATGCTATGAAGACGTAGAAACACAAGTAAGATACATGAATTACATAGTACTTAGCACTTCTCGCGTGCATCTGATACTCACCACTGACTTTGGCTGTTTCTGGAAAAAATATTACACAGCAGAGAGCTTGCTTATTATGCGCATGCGCCAGGGGAATCAACGGCGGGTACCAACAAGAAGAATGCACTGATGTATTCCAAGAGCATCTACTACAGCCCTTTATGATCATCATTGTATTTTAAACACACTGAAAAGACAGTTCAAGCGATCTTATTTGGCATCTGTCAATTGAACAAGTCCTGTTTCATATCTGTCAATAGTCATAATTTTACTACTATAATTAGACATAAAGCAACACTGATAGCCCTCTTATTTTTCATTCACACAAACACTGTCCTGATGTCTCTCAAGATGGGCAGAAATTTGTCCGACTGTTAATAGTTTGGCAGCATAATTCAGCAAGGAGACACGGCAGGATTGCAGATGTTGTTCATCTCATATTCTGTAAGATAATTAAGATGATCCGAGAGACATTCTATCATCTGAGTGTTAACGCCAGCACAAGATACACAAAATTCATCTGATAATTTAGTGTCAGGTGGCTGTATCATGATTCATACTCAAAAGAAACAGCAAATACAGGTCAAATCACCTGTTGTTATAGTTAAGGCCCAGTAGATCACCTGTTGTGACAATACCAAGACATCTTCGAGAAAGTTTTACTGTCTTTAAATGTGATCACCAGCATTATGTACATGCCATTACTAGTTGATATGGCAGTCATAATATATCAGCAGCAATATCTGTTTTGTAAGTGGATCTATCATTTTAGGAATCAAATCACAATCATATTAGTTTAAGTACAGTATGGTAGATGATAGAGCAGTTCTCAGCCCACTCAAGCAAACAAATCAACCAGAGGTTGCATTATGTGCATCTGAACAATGTTTTGAAAAATGACACAAGGATTCTATAGAAAGTATTGCTGCTTCTGCAATGTTAGTAGCAGCTTTCAAAAATGGAAACTAATATGCACACTGACAATGTGGCCTTGAGATATGGTACATACTAAAATAATGCGATCACAGTCATGCATGAGAATCACTGTAACTTTGATACTACACGAGTTCTGATGAACTTTTGATTTTCACGGTGGCCGGGAATGATGTCCCGTTTTTGACTCATGATCTGGCTCATCCAATCCATTGATACAGTATAAGAAAGCTTCTCCTTCGTACTCTTAAAGCTGAGGAGAATTTTATTACTGCAATTTCTACACATCCAACACGTCTGCAATTTCTACTTTAAGAATATTCTGGTTATAAAACTTCATACTGCCAATTCACATTACACTTCATTTTTTCTTACTATGGTACATGAATGTAAAGTTGGAAGAGATAGCCTATTAATTGTGAAGTCCGGTACTGAATTACCAAGGTGCCAAATGGTATAAAATGAATGGTATGGTTCTGTTTGATGGTGTACAAAGAGTAGTGTTGCCACTATTAAAGTTGCAACAATTTAAATACGTATTTTAAGCTTCTAAGTAAAAAATAAAATGTTTATTAATTAAAATGTTAGACAAAGATATAATTAATTTCCATCACTCTTTTTAATTATCTATATTAATGGCATGAACTCACAGGAAATTATAATTAATGCCAGATTCTACACTGCTGGCCACCCAAATTGCAACACCAATAAAGACAAGAGATATAACAACAAAATTTATTTAGTAGATAACATGTTGACTAAGTATCAAATAATTAAATTTATACACTTTTGTGAAGTGTAGTTCCTTCCAGAATCAGTAGCCACAGTAACCGCCATTGTTGGAGATCGCCGCTGCCACACGCCACGGCATTGATTCAAAGAGACTTCGGATATGTTCTTGGGGTACAGCAGACCAAGCAGCTTCCACACGTTGCCAAAGCTGATCTGGTGTGGCAGCTTGGGATGTAATCTGGGCCAATCGTTCAGCAACCATGGACTACATGTTTTCTATCGGCAAAAGATCTGGACAGCGAGCAGGCCAGGAAAGCAATTCAATCTGGCAATTGACAAAGAACCCTTGGACATTGCGTGCCACGTGTGGTCGCGCATTATCCTGTTGAAATATGGCTGTGTGCAAGCCCTCAAGGTAAGGAAGGGCAACTGGCTCCAACACCTTGGAGATTTAGTGCTGGCTGTTTAAAGTACCGGCAATGTGCACTAGAGGAGTGCGACAGTGATATCCAATACCGCCCCATACCATAATACCCAGTGCAGGATCAGTGTGGCAGTGCATAACGCAGCTGTTCAGCATCCTCTCTCCACGGTGTCTCCAGACTCGAATCCGACCATTGTGGTGTTGCAGACAAGAGTGACTCGCCAATAAAGACAATTTCATTCCATTCTGCTGTCCACATCCTTCTTTCTTCGGACCAACTGGTGGCAGAGACATCTCTGGTTCTGCGTCAAGGGTAGAGGAAGCAATGGACGTCTTGCGGACAGACCAATCTGCTGTAAACGGTGTCGAATGGTACGCGCCGACACTGGATGATGCGTTACAGACTGAATGTGCTGTGCTATGGTTCATGATGTGACTGAGCGATCTGTCACTGCCATGCACACGTGAAGTGGTACACTGAGGTGGATGCGAGCGAACACGTCGGTCTGTCGTACCCTCCTGCATCCAACGGTCACATATCCGCATTACAGTTGTTTGCTTTCGTCGAACACGACTACCGATTTCCCTGAAAGATAACCCACACTCTCTATAGGCCACTATCCTTCCTCTTTTGAACTCGGATACTTGATCGAACAATGATCGCTGTTTATTACGAGGCAGAATTGATCGTTTTTTTTTTTTTTAAAAACCTCAAGAAAAACACAATTGCCGAACTTGAAATCGTCGAAAACTCCAAGCCTTAAATAGTGCTTTGAAGTGGCGTCACAGGCGCGCGTGATGTGCGTCTGCACTGAAATTCTAATCATTTGCATATCTCACCTCCGCTAATGAATGTTGTAAATTTCAAGTTATTTCCATGCTTCCTTCAGGGTGCGGCATTTACGGTAGCCAGCACTGTATAAATTGCTCTCAGGATGAGGCAAAAGTTATTTAAACTGCACATTTATTCATAATTTGGAAATAAAACTTTATACTAACAATTTATTCATATATTTTGAAAGCTGGCAAAGCATGTCATTGCTTTTCTTCTTTATACATTGAAAGATTGAAACTTTGAAAAAAGTAATTTACATTTTTGGAAATGTAAACAAAAACATAAATCTAATGTCATACTATTAGAACCAACCTCAGGTATTAGTACTGACATAACCAGAAAAATTTCACAAGAATATTTAACAGCAATAATAAATTTGCAGAATTCTGTTTCTTACCTAAGACAGCTTTCTGCTTCTTTTTATCAAGAGTTTTGATTAGTTGTTGCACTTCGAGATCAATGTACATCGTGAATGAGAGTTCCTCAAGCTCTGACTTTTTTGTTCTGAAAAAATAAATAGTATGACGCAAAGCACAATTTTAAAGCAATGGCTAAAGAAAAAACAAATATATATATATATATATATATATAAGACTGGAAATATCAGTCATGACATTACTAGTCATAATACTGTTTTCTAATATTATCTTTATCTATCTTATATTTAATCTGCTACAGGTATGCACATAGAAACTTTGAATTTATTGCACAAAGCAATTATTTGTCAATATTTTCATTTGCTTTTCTTTTAAACATATTTTTACTCAGAGAATTATCATAACTTTCAGTTGGAGAGTAAAAATAAGTCATCAAACTCACGAACGTATTGAATATATAATGATTCCACCAAGAAATTTGTGTTCAACGTTTTAGATAAAAAGATAAAAAGTAATAATAATAAAAAAAGATAAAAGATAAAAGTAAAATGAACTTTTTAGAAAAAAAGTACAGACATAAGTGTATATAACAAGCTGCTTAAAATTAACTTACAAAAAAGTACTATTAGCATATTTTGCCTGCTAACCAGATTAGAATACTGAACCTAAACTTCATGATTAATTTGATAATTTTGTCAAGTTAAGATTTTGGTGGGCTTAACACAGTAAGAACTAAGTTTGTTAAATTCAGCTACTAGACTCAAGGAACAGTAGCACAATGTGATTAAAACAGTCAATGAATGGCCTTTTATCAGCTTTCAGCTGAGATCCTTGAAAAAGAATCAAACTTTCCTCATAAATCTTTTCTATCACTGGCACTGGTTTACACAGTTAAGTCCTCTATTTACAACTATCTATGACAAATGCTATTTCCCCCTTCTTTAAACTGCCTTATGTTAAGTGAAAACACATGCATTTGGCCTTTGGAATTGTTTTATTAAAGAACATATTTCATTAACATTACAAAATTCATATTTCAAACAAGAGTCATACTGCAAGTAATTATAAAAGCTAAGTTAAAGTTTTTATTAACCAATATAGATCAAAGTTTTTATTAACCAATATAGATCATTCAAATTTCAGATGTTACTAGAGTAATAATTCTTCTGCATAAGCATATGATAATGTTCTTCATTTCAAATAAATAACAGAGAGCATGAAAATAATCCACCAACACTGGAATGTAGGCAAAGGAATGTTGCAATTGTCTGATATCCATGGAAGGCTACAGGATGTTTATAGTGACGATATCACAAATGACAATAATAAACACATATGTCTGAAGAAAGACAAACCAGCAATGAAGACAAACTATGCACTGGGAAACCATAAACTACAAAATGAAAATTAATCTTCAGTGGATAACCAAACTAATTTAGATGGACAATATCAGCTTTCTGCAGAAATGGGCTGTGGTCACACTAGTATATGGCAGAAGACTTAGGTTATTATAAAGTATGTAAAAAGTATGCATTTTGAAAGTTAACAGTCAGTGTGAAGGAGAAAAGTATGTCATTTGTTCTGATTTGTTGACAGCTTTTGGAGCCATTAAAGCCAGTACTGGATGTGTGGACAAAACAGAAAAAACATGCTGGAAGGTTCAAGGTTATTACATATCACACAACAATGGACTGTCAGCAGCATCTGGCATAAAATTAATATACATATATTTTTTAAACAGATGAAACTGGAACTGCAAAAACTTCACTAAAGATAATTACAGACATTGTGGGTAACAACACAAATATTTACAGATTGCTGGGAAGAATATTCAATACAATGACTAAAAGAAGGCAAATAAGCTCATCAAACCTTAAATCACAAATATAATTTTGTTGATCCAGTTTCAAAAATGCATATTTAGAACACTCTAGTGATATACTTAGAATATTATGGTATAGGTTGTTTTTCAACCAGAAATAGCTATTTTATGGAACTACTTTTTATTACTTCATTTTTTTTTTTTTTTTTTTTACATCCAACCATAAGTAAGAGCAAAAAATGTAAGTTTTAAAAGTCCCCCCCTTTGCATTTTATCTTTCATATAGCATGAAAATCTTTGAAATAAATTTATTATCTCTGAATTATTTTGTTATTTTCAATTGTGCTTATTTCTGATATTTTGCTTCCTGAAAAATAATGTTTTCAAGAAAACATGTTCTGGGGTAACCAATAAGTACTAAACAGCTTCATTACCATTTGCATTTACTTCTTTTTTTCTATCATTTTCCGCATGGCTTCGCTTGGTTTTACATATGATCACTGAGTACCATTTTCCTATCCCACTTTTTCTGCTATTTCTTTATAAAACAATTAATAATAACAACCAGAAGTATAATCTAAAGAATCTGCTATGGGCAGGATCCAAAAGATATAATGACATCTATCAAACATTTCACAACATAATTCAGTATGTTCCCAGCAATAATAATTGACTCATGTAACTATTAACATACACTGGTGTGCAAAAATTAACGACGAGATGGTTTTTTCAATATAACTTTATACAAAAGCTTTCCAAATCAACACATTTAATACCGTAAGATCCCCAATACGTAAGGACATGAGTAATGTAGGCAACACTTACTAAAAGAGAAATCAGAGGGATAAAAAGAAGCTTTATTGAAAAAGTAGCATGGAGCGCAATGCGACTGAAGGCCGAAACATCCCTGTGATGGGTGTCCAGCAAGAAACATCCGGTCTTTAATAGGGGATATGATCTCCCCTGACTGCTAGGCAGGTTTCACATCATTTGTGCATGCTGGATATGTGGTTGTTAATGAGCTGTTGAGACACTGCTGCTCGTTCCTCTTGTAGCACCAATCGCAGTTTCGGAATCGTTACTGGCGATAAGTTACGTGCTGCCACGGGTCTCCCTAGTAAGTTCCGTACATGCTTGACGGGATTTAGATCCAGAGACCTTGCCGACCAATCCATGTGTTCAATATCTTCACTCTCCAACAGCTCTTCGACAGTAACTGTGCGATGAGGTGGAGCGTTGTCGTCCATGAAGAGGAACTGAGGACCCATAGCCCTTGTGAAAAGACGCATGTAAGGAAGAAGAACCTCGTTACAATAGCAGTCCCAGGTGACGAACCTCCTTGGGAGATATGAAGGTCGGTCCGGCTACCAAGCATTATGTCTGCTCGAACGAGAACTCCGCGACCTCCAAAACAGTCCCTTTTGATGATGTTGAAGGGGTTATTGCGTGTTCCCCGCTCTGTCCAGATGTGTATGTGTCTAGAATCGCAACTCAGACTAAATCTGCTCTCATCTGTAAAAAGTACTCGTCCCCATTCATTGTCTCTCCAATTCCGGTGTTCCCGGCACCACAGAGAACGCCTTCTCCGATGGGCAGGCGTTAGAGGTACACACCGTACAGGGCGTCGTGCAAACAGACCACCACCGTGCAGTCTTCTGGCCACGGTAAAACGCGATATCGGTCGTCCAGTCACCTGTGTCGTGTGTCTAGCGATTTCTCCCGCTGTCTGCCGCCTGTTTCTTCTGGCCTGTAAGGCAATATACCGGTCATCTGCGGGTGTGGTTCCTCATGGATGACCACTAATAAACCCCCGGATAGCTGTTCCTGTAGTTTGAAATTGTCTCCAAAGTTGTGAAACGATACTGTGAGCAATTCCGAACTCTGCAGCCACACTTATCACACTGCGGCCTTCCTCCAACTTCCCAATGATTCAACCTCAGGTAAAAGCATCCAGATGTCATCTAACAGATTGATTATTCGCCATTTCTCCCTGAGGCAGCAACTCGGTGTGATTTTAACTGCTATACGGCGTGCAATCTCTTTGTCAGAAATACTGATCTTACACCGACAACATGCTTTATACTACTCAGACACTCCCCCATTACGTCTACCTGCATATCTGTGCATGTGCTACCGTACATCACCTTACTTAATCTCCTGATTGGTCTTTCTGTCCGCTCTGCCTCTTCGTTCAGCTGATATGCTAATTTTTCGACTTTGTCCTTAATTTTTGCACACCAGTGTAAAACGTAATATGTAGCAACTGATGAAGGCTGTTTGCACATTTTTTAGATGATTTCCATTGTATTTAGAGAAATATTTTACCTGAAATTCTTCTGTTTTAAATGTTCCATTTCATAACCCTTATTCTTCACTAGCTTTCTACACTGTAATTTCAAAGACAATAAAGCTTTTTTTAATAGTGGAAGAAGTATTTTATCACATTCCTCTTGAACAGTTTCCCAAAGTCCAAGGAGGGTTGTAGGTCAATGTCTGGACAATCCACTTTCTAAAAGTCTAAAAGTACATAAATCCATGGTACATCAGGAGATTTAGAAGGAATATGAGGGAAGGGAGCCTTGATAAAGTTTTTGTTGCATTTTTTTTTCAGGAAATTAACAGTGAATTTTGACGTGTGGCTGCTTGTTTTCTTGATGCAGTTCTATTGATTGATGGCATTGTGGGTAAAGAAAAGGTATTTCATATTTAAAAATTGGGTAAAAAATATGTTCCTGATAATATGTGGAGTTGAACTTAATGATTTCCTGCACTCTCTTTCATTTTTATTTGTCTTTTTTATTTGTTGGTCATCAAAAACCAACAACGATCATAAATCCCTTTGAAAAACATTCTTTAGATTCTTTGAACCATGTTCTAAGATTTTTTTCTTCTCTCTCATGAAAATAAAAGGATCTCTTTTCATTGTGGTCATTTAAATGTACCCAAGATTCATGTATTGTGACATTTTACTACTTTTGTCTGAATAATTTTTTCCCATACAGAATTCTGCAGTGCATTCTGCTTTCAGTGATATGTCATGAAGGAAGATGATGCACATTACCTTTTTTCGCCCTTTTAAGATTCAAATCAGCATTAATCACTTTGTTTATAGTTGATACTGAGCATTTTAATAATTATGCAACTGTCCTTTGAATTCGCAGATTTTCTTTTAACATTATTTATTTTATTTTAGAAATGCCAAACATTAGCACCTAAGCCATTACTTCCCAATCTTTCCAGTACTTTATAACAATGTCCTCATACACTACAATTATTTAAATGCTAAAAAATCATAGGTGGACTGGAGTCGCACA
Organism: Stegodyphus mimosarum; assembly: GCA_000611955.2. NCBI lineage: Eukaryota > Metazoa > Arthropoda > Arachnida > Araneae > Eresidae > Stegodyphus > Stegodyphus mimosarum. The sequence goes on from KK119449.1 coordinate 125,853, forward strand.
AAATACAGTTTGGAGAATCCATCACTAAAATTCTGTAGAGGTGGTCTTGCAAACACTCATGTCCATCAAACATTTAAATAGAGCTACTGTTGTCTTTCTTAGAAAACTGGGAATGAAAGTTGTTTCTTCCCCCAGACTCCTCCAACTCTTATCCATAGCACATTGAATCATATCCTGCTTAAGAATTTTCTTAAGAGTCAGGTTAGCAAACAATTTAGTCATATGAAATGAGAGCGGTTAATTAATGTGTTGCGTTGTGAAAGTTTCTTAGCCAATGTATCAGCTTTTTCATTTCCCACTTTTAACATTAAAGATCTTACCTTTGCAACATTCAAAACATTCCATTTTTTTTCCTTGGATAAGTATTTTGTACAAGTTTTCTCCTTGAAGCCAAACTTTGACTTTTTTACTTTCTTCTTATTATTATCTATTGTTGCTTTAGATACTGAAAAATCATGGCCTTCACAGCATTTTTTAATAAATATGGAAAGAGCACAAACATAGCCTTCGATCCACTGGTTCTTTAAAAGTGCCATTTTGCTTGAAAACAAAATTGTCAAATAGCAGATGATATTTCAAAAATATAATTACAGTTAAAGAAAAATTTTCCAGGCAGGCGATTTTTTTTTATAACAAAGCAAAGCTGTCTAAAAAATGTGTGAACAGCCTCTGTTAAAAATCAATAACTTTCAATTAGTGTTTCACATAGTCATAATACCTGCAAGAAGGTAAAGCAAAAGTCAGATACTCTTTTAAAGAAGTACATTGAAATTAGGTTTTATTTAAAGTAGGGTATATAGCTCTTTTTATGTAAATTACTTTTTAGAAGTCTATATGCCTTTGCAAACTGTGTGCTGCTAAAGGAAGAAACATGCACTGATTTTTCATTTATGACTAACAGCATTCATAGGATTTGCTGGCATACAGAGTCACGTATTTTATCCTGGAGAATTATCTTGAAGAAATCTGTTTGTTTCAATATTCTAGTCACTAGTTTAGAAACTGCCCTGAAACTTTTCTGTTATCTTTGGTCACATTTGTTTGATAGTGAAAAAGACATGCTTGTTGCTGTTTGCATTTACTTCTTTTTCCCAATGCCTTTTACAATGGGTCTTTATTATTATTATTATTAATACTCTTTGAACTTATATTTTCTTTTTTATGAACAATATGCAATTTCTTTAAAGTTTTTCACATTCTGATTTTTAACCATCTTTAAGATGTCTTCAAATTATGAGAATATGTTATAAAAAAATTTAAAGTATTGAAAAAAAACTTCCCTGTTGTTAATTATTATGTATCGCCACTTTAAGATTTCCTTAATGTTACCTGCTATTACATAATAAGAAATTTATTTCCAAGATGATATAACCATTACTAGTGTTTTCATGCTTTAAATGGTTACCTAAGAATTCTTGTTTTACTATAAAATAAAAAGTTACTTAAATGCATATAATGCAAAAAACATTTGGTACTTTTTGATTAACTGCTCAAACCTCCTACAAAATTGCCAATTATTGACAACTAAATTGCTAGAAAATTACATAAAACAGAAATAAATTAGCAAAATTAAAATTGTAAGAAGAATTGCATAATGAAACACAAAAAATTACATAAAATGAACATCCATAATGAAATAATCAAAATTACATAAAAAGTAACAAATTAACTAAATTTAAAAAATGCAACATGCATACATAATAAAACAGTTAACTTTCTTTTTCCCAGTTTTTTGCCCACACGTGCAGTGAGCTGTTTCAACTTAAAAAAAAAAAACATTAGAGAATTGTAGAATTCTGCATACAGGGTTCCGTACACATTTCTACACATATAAATTAAGTACTTTTAAGGACCATTAAGGAAAAAAATTAAGGACCTATGAGCAAATGGGAACTGAATAAATTCAGTTTAAAATATTATCTATGCCTGAACTTCACTTTTGTAATACCATTCTAAAAATAAAATAGATCCGTAAGTAGGAAGCCTTATTATTAAACATAAGTTAACCCCTTCGTGCCGACTGTCACGTCTACGTGCCAGCAACGAACACACTCACTTCCCGGCTGACACGCAGGCGTGCCAGAGCGTTTTCCCGTTTATCCCCGACTGTCACGTATTTGTGCCAGTGTCCTGGAACGTTTTAAAAACTATAATTTCTCCCACAAGATGGCACTGTATGTCCATATGGTTTCAGATGCATGTACATTAGACCTTCTACTCGAAATGAGAGAAGCATGACTCACATACACGTGCTTTTTATTATATAAACAAAAGGGGAAATAAATGTTTCTGAATCGCGTGCTTTATGACGTCTCTTTAAATTCGCACGTGGTAGTTGTTTATTGTAAGTAGAGAAGTTTTATTTTCGCTAAAGCGTTGGGTATTTTGGTTTGCAGTTCAGTTTTTAGAAAATAATTAGATCTTGTTACACGTAAATTCCTTCTGTTTTTACCGTTGCAATGTCGAAGCGTTGAAAATATTTAACAGAGCATGAAATAGCAGAAATGATGCAAAATATTTCAGATATTGACTCTGAAACAGATTCTGATAGTAGTGATAGTGATAGTGATACTATGATATATTCTGATCATAAAGAATCTGGCGAATCTAATGATGATGAGGACATTTCGGACGTATGTATGCCGAGTACGTCGGAAGCAAGTACTCCTCCGTGGTCATCCACAATAGAAAATTTTTCGGAATTACCACTCCGTCATTATTCAGTACCCGTCTTTCAGAAAAACTGTTAAATGGTATAAGAAGCTTTTCTTCAATATCATGGATATGGCTGTATTTAACGCCAATACTCTTTTCAACAAAAAAAGTAAAAAAAATCTTCCTCTCCTGAATTATCGGCTTAATTTAGTTAATCAAATTATTTATCGGTATTCCTCTAAAAGCACCAATGTTAATATCACACCAAGATCAGCAGAATCATTAAATCCGCTCAGATTAACTGAAAGACATTTTCCAAAACTTTGTTCAGAAGAGACTGATAAGAAAA
>KK119449.1:130685-160397 GCA_000611955.2 Stegodyphus mimosarum
CCTTTCTTTACACACACTCCCAAAACCTAAGTTTAAAAACTTTCTAAGTGATCTGCATTCTGGCGAGGAAATAGAAATGAGAAATTATACTAAAGGCTGAAATTATAAACAACTGGGTATTTACATATTACTATACATATCTTTGAAGAATAATTTTCTCTTTATGCGCTCAGTTTGTTCCTTCACCACGTTTACTTCTCCTTTTAGAATTTTTGGATTTAATTAAAGATTTTTGTTATTCTAAAAAAAATTAAATGCATTTAGAATGCATAGAAAAAGCTGCTAATTTTATTCCTATAGTAATATGAACATTCAGAAGAAAAAAAAAAATACACATGGTAAGGGACAGTTTACAGAGCTGGCAGATTTACACTGAGCAGCAAGATTTAGAAATGGCAGAACTTTTAGAATTTAGAACAGTTACTAGAAGCAGAATTTAGTATCCACAGAAATTGCATCAAGTGGGAAAATACTTAGCGGCAGTCCTGTGTATGATGCATTAAGACATATTAGATAAATCTTTTAAATTGTCAGTTTTCAATTTCTTTATTCATAAAAAATTCCTTTTTATAATGCTTGTCCATGTGATAAAATCAGAAGCGTTTTTGATATTTTCTATGCTTGTGTCTAGTGAAAGGTAGTGAAAATAAAGGGAAGTTAAACATGCAAAGAAATCAGAAGTAAAACATTCAAATATTATGTTCGCATTGTTCTTACAGATGTTCTCCAAAAAGTAAGAAATTCATCGCAAACTTCCTGTAAAATACATATATTGTGGGTTAATATCATGGAGACATTTTTCATTTTACCACATTTTTCTGGAATCGTGGTCTTACCATCAAATCCTTCTAAACTTTGCAAGCTGCAATGTCTAAAATCCTAAAGAAACATTACACTTACCAATTCTGTAACAGCTAAAAACCAGAAATATTTTGGAAAAAAATAAAAATTAGAGTGGGGCGGGCGTGTAAATTAATTTTATAGAAAATGCACAGCCTGAGAATTCTGAATATTCTGACACAATTACATGGGAAAGACTCTTACCGTGAAAAAATTACAAAGACAACATTTTTAATTAATTACATAGCCTAGTTTGCTTTTTCTAAGAACTGTTTCGCAAACTGTGCTTTAAGCATTGTACCTTGTTTATTTTTAAGATTCAAAATACTGTATAACAAGTGGCCAAAATGGAACTTTGTAATGACAGCGAAAAATGAAAGTGTTTTACTTTAATGTTATTTTTTAATGTTTTAAAAAAAATTTCGAAAAATTCCCAGGTCTCGGAATTAAAAATTTTCTACAGAAACTGATATTAAAATCGCCCAAATGTTTATAAGACATCAAATTTAGAACCGTTTAATAGAAGAATTCCCGTCCCCAAAAGCCAAAAGTTCTTCAAGAGCTCTTCATTAGAAAAAATGAAATAATTTCAAAATGCTTATTTTTCACTTTTTGCTCAGAAACTCGAATATCCCATTACTTATTAGAAATAGGAACAAATTATAACCCATAAACTTGTTCACCTATTCAAAAAATAACCATATTTGTCAGTTAATCGCCAAAAATATTCCTCCAAAATGCTAATTCACACTCAAAACGGCAGTTGTAAAAATAGACAAAAATTTCAGATGATTAAAATTAAGGACCTCCTGCCGATTTTGGCTGAAATTAAGGACTTTTAAGGACCAAAAATCGATTCCAAAAAACCTAAGGACTTTTAAGGACTCTTAAGGACTGTACGAACCCTGTGCATAGCAACTTGGCACTGCTCTCCATGTACACACCGACTTGTTTTTACTTAAATACTTGTCTTTACTTGAAGAAACATGAGAAAATTGCAGAATTCTCAACATCACAGAGCAACTTGGCACTACTCTCTGTGTACACATCGACTAGTTTTAACTTATATAAAATTAGAGAACTGCCGAAATTAACTTAATGAAATGTGCATTCCTACACTCTACAACTAGGCAAAATGCCATACTTCTGAAAAAGTGCAACATTTTGTTTTTGATTAGGAGGCAAACTCCCCAGTGGTATTAAGATTCACTAGAAGAAAAAAGAAACTCCACACACTAATTACAACAAGTAGAAACAAAAGCATGGCCCTCAAATTTAAAAACAGTGCATATTATGCCAGCACGTAATGGACATGCAACCATATATGGGTCACTAGATAAATACATTTTTATAATACTCTGAGTTGCTTACTTTGCCAACACAGCCCCGTGATAAATCTTGGTTATTACGGTTGGGTGGATAATCAGAGAGTACAAAATTTTAACACTAATTATATTACACAAATTCTAAAATGAATTAAAAGTAGCAGTTTTAAAAGAAGTTACAAATTACTAAAAACATACCTCAAATTCAACAGATGATCATCAGACTGCATGAAAATATTTTGTTTAATAAGCATACTATTAAGGCAACACATATCAAAAGCATAATATTATGAAGTTTTTCAAAAAGAAAGGGAAAAAAAAGGAGAACGACACAAAGATTTGCATTTTTAGATATTTACTATTCATATTAAACATGACTTCACAAACCAATCAAATGATTTATTGCTTGAAATACATAAAATTCTTACTGCTTATAAAAAATTTACATAAAAATTTTTAGATACTTAAAACTGTGTATTAATATTACTAAGAAGTGGAAGTCTAAAACTATTTTATACATTCACAACATCTGAAATCAAATCTCTCCTTTTCAACAAATGATTGTTTAATTTAAGAAATATTGTAAGATTATTAAAGAAAAAGGAACTCACTAAATATCTGGCTTTGATAGAGCCTCCATCTAAAATAGTTTCTCCTATAATATTGATTGCTACAATTCCAACCTGAAATGTAAATTAAGCACAAATAATTAAAAATTAAGCTTTAGCATATAACCTATAATTAGAATGTGAATACACAAATAATTTCTAAACTGAATACAAACATTTTGTATTATTTTAGACATTAAAGGACTAAAATCTGAACAAACTTACTATAACCACTGAATAAAATATTTCAAATTGCCGTCACAGACACTACTAAGGTTAGTAAAGTCAGGCTGTATACTCACTGCACACACTTATAATATATAATACCTTCATGTTAAAGATGTTAGAGAAATAATACCTTCATGTCAGAGATACTCTGTATTTCTTTAAACTTAAGCTGCACTTTTTGCTCTAATTTAAATGTAGCTAAAAGTAAGGTTTAGAAATGAAAATGGTTTATAATTACAGATTTTTTCATTAATTATTATTTATTCCAACATAATAAAATTTTCTAAATTACTTATGGAAATGGGAATGTTTTTAAAAGAAAAAATTTAGTAAATGAATTTTTACATTTGATTTCATTCATTTTCTTAAAATCAAAATAATTTTCTTTTTTAATAAGACTAAAATTAAGAAGTATGGCTTAGAATTTATGGTGGCTTACAGATGAAGAAATACAGTCTACGAGTTCTGATACTAGGAACCTCCTCGAGCAGTCTTTCAAAAATTTCTGGACTATAGCACTAGGTTATTATTAGTCCCTTATTAGTTATTAGTCTTATGACACAGTATGTAATTTATCTTCCATTAACCCTTTGACGTGCGGTGGTCGTGCCCTGAAACCACAAATTTTTTAATAATTTTCTCTTCTTTCCGAAAGTTTTGCGTGAAAACCGATTATTATGATTGATTACTGATCTTTTACCTCTAAATAACACAAAATGACTGCAGAATCATACATTTTTTAAGCCAAGCATTCGCCCCATTAACATAAAAAACCACAAATTTCATGTGCCAGACAAAAAGAGACTAAATAACACTGGACATATTCCAGTAAAACATGAATCCCGGTGGTACATTTTGTAACACAAGGAAGAAACATCATAGAACAAGATACATGTGTGAAACTTGCAATGTGGGTCTAATGCATGTATCAAAAAACAAAACATGCTTTCTCAAAAAAAACTTTAATCCTTACTTTACTGAGTTTTTTAATCCACTTATCTGGACATCCTTATTATGTAGGTTCTGATGTTTTCACTGCCTTAGAAAAATTACATAAATGTTTATTTTTTCATTTATTGGAATTGCACATGGAAAAAGGTGTTCCCCCCCAATACCTCAGTAAGTTTCAAAGTCCTAGACTGGGCTGGTTTCACATTGCGACCACCACCCACAGATCAATGGGCAAGAGTAGATTTTTTCTAATTCATATATTATTTGTCTCTAGGATCATATTATTCAATTTCTAACATTATTTATTTAAAATATTATAAAAATAATATTGTGCGCTTCAAAGGATTAACCTCGCCTATACAAGTTTTCAGGACACTGGCATTTAGTAAAAAGATTTATGAAATTTTTCTTTCAAATTTAATCAAAGTTTGGCAAAAAAGAAATTTTATATTGGTATAAATTATGAATAAAAAACTCCATTGAAACTCTTAGATCCCTCTTCTCAAACAGCAAAAAATTTTGCAAAGGAAGGAAAAATTACCACCATATTTATTAAGAAATTAACAGATGGAACAAAGCAAAAAGAGCACAGCGCCCCTCTGTTGAAGGAAAGAGACTTGAAATGTAAAAAATAAATTTAGAATTCATATTAAAATTTTAAAAGCTTTGAGATAACTTCTGAAAACTTGACTGGAATCAATGACTTAAGCTACACTTCTTGCTCCCATTTAAATGTAGATAAAAATAAGGTTCATCTCAGAAATGATAATGCTTCAAAAATAAAGTTTTTTTTTTCATTATTATTTATTTCAAAATAATAAAATTTTCTAAATAACTTATTGAAACAGGAATATTTTAAAAGAACTTATTTAGCAAATGAATTTTTGTATTTAAAGATAAATTTTTGTAAATGTGAAAGAAAATCCCATTTGTCAATTGAAGATGTTTTGCTGATAATTTTTACAGAACCATAGTCAAAAGTTTTTGCTTCTGGAGAAGAAGAAATCTCTCTTCAAAATCTATATCAATCTAAGGTTGTGTTTTGCCTAATTTTAGTATTACACTAGCATGTTTCCCTTACAGTTACAATCTGCAATTGTTCTACAAACTGAGTAATTTAACAATGAACATATTTTTGTTACTTTGCAATTAAGGCATCCCCAAAAAAAGTCACAAAAGAGCTCATAAAGCAATGCAGCATTTCACCAAAATAGTTATCTGGCAACCTACAATGTCCCTTAAAAGTATGTATGTGGTAACGCAGGTGTGCACACAACACGTGAGCATTTATTTGCACTTTTGAAATTTAAGCTTCATTTTTTATGATTAGTGTTTCTTTTTGCACTGAGAATATTCATTTTTCTTCTAATGGCAGTACAGAGTTTGTCAATCCTGCATTTCTGTAAAAAATGACATTTTGCCCAACAATGGAAAAAGCAAAAATTCACATTTTATGAAGTTTTACTTTTCAATTAACCTTATTTTATGGACATTTAATGGAAAAAATGAGAGCAAAGTGTTAGAATGCAAGTCAGAAATTGGTTTGAAGATGACTCTATCTTTTTTACAATAGCTGTTTGTTTTTTTAATCCAATTTTGAATAACATACATTTCCACCCGAATTTGGAATTTATTTTATTATCTATTTCATATTTCATATAACTTTAATGAATTTTTGATGAACAAACTTAAACGTTTTAAAAGTGAGCAATGACAACACTCTACCGGGGGGGGGGGAACCTTTTTATCTCCAGAACGTGAAATTGTGTATCAAAAATTCTAAAATTATGCTCATTTTAAAATTATTTTGCGATATTGCTGTTGAACTGAATTTTATGGTTTAAGTGCGAAGAACATGATATTTAATAAATAAAGGTAACACACAAAATGGTAAAAAAAAGGCCCCTTTAGACATAATTTAAAATCTAAAACTTTTTTTTTTTAAATTTGAATTCTTAGTGTGCTCCCATTTTGGAAATTGTTCCTGCCTGGCATTAGCTTGGTAAAAAAATTAGTCACCAATAAGTTCATGAATGCTCTCCAAAGCTGCCAATAAATTAATGCCTTTTGGAGGAGATGAAGATAATAAAAAATATCATATTTCTTACTAATTTAAATCTAATTTGTTTTATTTAATAACACTGATAACTGATAAAAAATTAAATACTTTTGTTATACATTATTTAATCTCTTTTCATATTATTTTTGCTTTTCTGTATTGTTGTAGTATTTTGTACTATTTTATTTATTCATTGCTTTCAGAATGGAAGTTTTATGGTTGATTTTGTGGGCCACATGTCTTGTATGAGAGTTTATTTACTGCATATAATTGTAAATCTTTTAATTCTGAATGCATCAGCTTTGGAATTGCAAAAATAAGCCATTTAGAATTCAAGATACCTATTTAATTTCTAAGGAGCCTTGGCAACATTTAGCAACCTCTCACCAATTTGGGGACTTTCTGGAAGATTTGCAAACACACGTTTTCAAAGCTTTACAACCAATTCTTCCACAAGTATCCAGAGGTCATACTGCAGGATATAATTACGGGTCAGAAAACTACAGAGTTTAGTTGTGGATTAGCTGTAAATCAGCTGTAAGATTTAACAGTTAGCTGAACTATGAGTTAGGGTTTACCGCGAGAGTGATTTAAGCAACTTCGCAATTTATTTCCTAAACTAAGAAGGAATTGTTAAATATCTGTGTTCTCCTTGAGTTATTTGCAGTCATTATTGAGCTTATCTGGACTTCTTATTTCAAGAAACATCAATGACCCGATAGCTCACAACACATTCTTGTATTTAATAAAAGATGTTTATAATATCATATATGACATACGAGGTACAGAACTAATTTATTTTCATTTCTTACATAAATTAAACTGCTGGGATGCTTTTACTTTTTCTAATTCTCTAGGGTTTTCCTACAGGTAAGATTTAAAAATCACTATTAATTACTTATTCTGAAAAATACTTATTTATGGAAAAAATATCAGGCTGCCTTTATCAGGGAATATACTGTTCCCAAGATATCCTCAGGCAAAAATAATGGATATAGTCAACAAATATGTGAAAACAGTATAACCTAAATGACAGTAATTTTCATTGTGCAAATCTCGATACATTTTACCTGATTACATAAATTCAACTTGTTGATATGATTTTGATGTAAAACTAGTTTCACAAATTTTCCAATGATGTCAATGTAAGCAGTCCTAAGTTCTCGAGCTTTGTATTCTGTAAAAGCATTTTCTGAGAAGTAAATGTCCCTGAAATATAAAAACAAATATTCAGAAAATTAGTGAAACATGATTGTTTGGGGGGGGGCAATATTTCAACAGTTTACGTTGCACAGCATTTTACAATATCTGATTTTAGTACAATTAGAGAAAGACTGGTACTGATTTTCATATTTGCCTGGAAATATATCGAAATATCCTTTTTCAAAAGCATAAAATATTTGTATTTATGTCGAACAATTTGCTTCCCTCCCAATGGCGAGCACTAGCCATTATACGCATTGGCTGCACTAAGGCTGGAAGCGATGTTCACTTTTATGGAGGCACTTACTAGGTGGGCCACAACTGCCTCTTATGAAGAGGCAGAAAGTTCACATCCATGCATTCTAGGATTTGAGCCTGGGCCCTTCAGTACAGCAGTCAAAGTCAGTAACCACTTTACCTTCTGGCTCCATGTCAAGTAATAGAAATAAACATTTATTTTGACAAAACTGAAAATGAAATCTCTTTTCTCCCCTCAGCAAACAGCCTATTTCTATTACAAGTAAAATGAAAAAAAAAAATAAAACAACAGAACTATATATATACACAGTCCAGTCACATTAATATGACCACCACGTACTTTCCATGTCAGAGTTAAATAACCAATCACAGAAGGCAGGTGGCAGCACAGTGCAGTTGAGTGTATATAAAGGGTGTGTGAGGGCTTCGGAAAACATTTCAATCGTTGGCGTAATGCAGAAACGAAGCGATTTATCCGACTTCCAAAAGGGCATGATCATTGGCTTTCGGGCCAAGGGTGGAAGCATTTCCGAAACGGCTGAGTTTGTGAACTGTTCGCGTGCCGCCGTGGTAAAAGTGTACCGTGCATGGCAAAATGGGACTGTCCAAAATCAGCGACGTGGCAAATGTGGTGCACCACGGGCCATAGATGACAGAGGCGAACGACGGTTGCGGAGATGCGTTCGGGCAGATAGACGGGCTACCGTTGAGCAACTGACCACCAAAATGAACCAAGGGGCTACCAAAAGTGTCTCCCAAAGTACTATTCAGCGAACATTGCTGCGTCTGGGCCTCCGAAGCAGACGCCTGGTTCGTGCACCTATGCTGACTGCTGTTCATCGACGGCGAAGGCTAGAATTTGCACGCCAGTACAGCAGCTGGACGTCCACTGAGTGGCGACAGGTTGCGTTTTCGGATGAATCGCGTTTTATGCTCCATCGGACAGATGGACGTTGGCGTATAAGGCGTGAAACCACTGAAAGGAACCACCCTGCAACCATTGTCGGAACGGTCCAAGCTGGAGGCGGGAGCATTATGGTCTGGGGAATCACTGAATTACTCAAGATGGTTGTGTATGACATATTTTTTCCCTTACAACAAATTATTTTTATTGTAAGCCAATAATAATACTATCATACACATTCACCTAAATAAATTTAATAACTTCCTAAAAATACATTTTATCTTTTTGCATTACAGTGGGAGCTCGACTATCCACAATGCTTGGGAAACATACAGGTTTACTGAACTAAAACACTTTGGAGAAACAAAAGCTATAAATTATGATAAAAGTTAAAAAAAAAAAGTGGTGGTGTTCAAAAGCATAGACTACATAAGCATGATGAAAGTTATGGTGATTTCTGCTACACACTAGCAGTTTTAGTCTTACAGTATATAGAATAACTACAGTCAGTTACATTTTATTAGCTTCTGAGCACAAGCAAAAAATAATTTATTTAAGTCTATCACGAAAAAAAAAGTATTAGTTTTACAAAAATGAAAGTATTTTATTTTTTTACTTAACTATTTTTTGCATTTATTCTATATTTATTTTTTTTTTTTTCAGCTTCAAAACAAGAATTTCAATTGGTTATAACAGGTGTAGGATAAAATTCTGGCAACTGAGGTGTCTTTTAAGAACATAAAAACCAAATATAAAAAAATATTATCCAATCATTTGAGTTGCAGTAATTATGTATTTGATTAACGGGGAAAAACAATCCAATTAATTACATTTTAAAAATATCTGGATATGCTGGGGCTGTAGATATTCTAGATATTTAACAGTGCTGTTAGTCAGATATTCAGCTTAAAAAACATATTCTGGAATTAGTAGAATGCTACTATAGCTTATGTAAAATTTCCAAGTACAGACTTGTTTTAAATAATGATATACAAAGTCATTCCATTTGCAGCTACCAAGTACAGCCTTTTTTTAGATAGAAACATTTTTTGGAAATAGCTTATTATTATAAACATCATATGTAAAGATTTACCCTTGTTTCTCCCAAGATACATTCTGAAACAACTCAGGAAGTCCTGTTTTTACATCCCCAATATACAGCTCCAGCTTTGAAGCTAAAATAATGAAGTTCAGAATATCACAAAGTAATATTATTTATTTTACAAGTATATTTAATAGTCACTTAATTTAAATAAAAGTACTTACATATTGAAAACTGATGAGACAATACTTGGAATTTACACAGCCTGGCCTTTGTTTCAAGACGAATAATTAAAACTTGAGGATATGGGCAAAATCTAAGTAACAAAATAATTTACATTATAGTTTCTGAAGAGAAAATAAGCAAAAATATACATTATTATAACAGTTGTCCCAAATATATGTTGCTTACAAAACAGCCAATAAATCACACTTGGCTTCAAATAGGAAATCATATATTTGAGGAAGAGAATAGTTTTGTTTTGTCTTGACTCAGATGTAAACTCTCAAAACAATATGACATGTTATGCTGTCAGTTCAAGTTTTAATGGCTTCTTTTTTTTTTTTTTTTTTTTTACATTCAAAATTATTTAAAAAGGGAACAAAACTATTTTCATAAAAAACTATACTAAGACCTATTCCGATGTCTAACTTTGAAATCTGGATCTAAACTAAGGTGGATGAAACTCATCTAGTTCTTTTATAACAAAAGTCCTAAAACAAACTGATATTGTTCAGTTATTGGGTCCTGGGTCATCTTCAAATGTTTTGCTAAACCCGCAAAGAGGTAGCCAATGTTTATTTTTTAAAAAGTAAAAGAATGCTATTTAAAAATTGGCAACAAAAATACAAATTCTAAAGATGTAACAACCACTTGTGTTTTTATTATTATTGCATTTACCATGGATATGAAAAGTTGGGACTTACATAATCATGAAACATCTTCCATATAATTTCTTCAGGGACAAGAAATTAGTCTCTGAAAGAAAGTTCATGAAAATCCATAAAATGTAGCTCTACTTAATTTCAAAGGTAACACCTTAATGGAGTTGTGAAGATACGACATGCCAAAAAAAAAAGGGACGGTGTTCTTAAAACTAGTTTGATCGAGAATTGGTTTCTTAGCAGCAGTTTAATCTATTACATTAAATATATTTATAAATGGTGTTTAAAGTTAACTTCCTTTCAATTTCGTCAGTATCAACTTGATATGAATCATTGCACTCTTGTTGACTGGAACAGTTATGTAAGACAAGTCTGCGACCATGTATTAATAGCTAGACCATCAGTTAAAACAGGCAGCAGTGATCATATTGTTGATGAATATAAGTTAACACGAGTCTGTTTTCATGTTGAAAAAACAATGTCGGTCATATCCTCCCACCTCACAGAGTGTATGGCAGGATTTCCCATGAAACAAAAGAATGTTTTCAGTTGCTATGTCTAACCGTTCTCCCAGAACTTTGCTTAAAGTTATTGAAAAAAATATTATTGATGGTACTATAATATACTGAGACTGCTGTAAAGAATATAATACTTCAGAATTAACAGAGGCCAGATTTGAACATTTCTATGTTAACCATAAATTTATTGATCTTGATACTGGTTGTCATATACAAGCAGTATGAAAGGTTATGGAGCAGTACAAAATGGTGAAATAAACGACAATGCGGTACTGACCAGATTAGTTAGATTCTTATTTCACTAAGTTCATGTGGCGGCAAAAGTATTCTTAAAAGCTAATGTTTTCAGATATTTTGAAAGATATCCGCAGTTTCATGACTCAATGCTAATCCTCATTCACTAACCAATTTTTTTTCCCCCTGATATCTTGGAAAGTTGTTTGATTTATATTAAAAAATCCTAATTTTATATTTGTACTGTTATTTTTTCCTCTTTGATTTTTCTTCAACTTAATCATAACATAAATATTTTGGTAATTATTTTTGCCAAATTTTCTGCTTTTGGGGATATCTGAGTCTAGTCCCAATAACAGAACAGTACTATTAAATCTTCAGTGCTGTAATCATTGATCACTCATACGAACACAGGTATAATAAAGAACTGCATAAATCATATTCTGAAAAAATAAGAAAATATATTAAAATTAACTAATTGAAATTTACTTGTCTCATTTTCCAAATGAATTCTTTAGCATTTAAAAAAATTTAACAATAAACCAATGAGGAAACGAATCAGAGAAAAGGCTAATCTAACTGAGCCCACAAGATGTAAGCAAATGTATGATTTGTTTCTTCTAAATTTGAAATCAATTTTATAATTTTGGGGCAGAATTCAGAAATAAAAGCGATCTGAAACATATTTTATGAGGTACAACTCTATTTTCTAAGCATTCCTTTAGGAAACCATCACTCAAGTTGTTATCCTCGTAGTCACTCAAAAACAGCAATATGCTCCATACATTCGCTCTAATAAATTAGTTTCAAATCAAGCATTTCATCTGGTTATAAGAGTTGCAAGATAAAATTATGCTACCAGTTGAGGTGTCCACAGTACTGTGGATTATTACATTTTCTTTTGTAAAAGTAGAAATGCATATGTAGCTGTTTTTGTTTTGGCTACTACAGTATTTAATTCTTTGAATGTTTTTTTATAAATATGTCACCATTAAGATTCATTTTATGCATTCAGCACTGGTATTGCAAAACACAGTCTGCAACATGTATTTTCAGTAAGTTCAACCAGGCAGTAATATAGCATGCAAAGTTTAATACTATATCATTTACTTAGAATTATTCTATTTCATATTCTTTCAACATATCAACTCTTGTTTGATAGCAGCTAGTAGAACTATCATTTCCTGGAAAATTGAATTTGCCAAAAAGCATGTTGCTCAATTTCTGAATTAATAATTTTAAATAAAATTGCAAATTATATAAATCTTGTTTGTCAGATATTTCACTACCCAACACAGTTACTACTTACATTTTAGTTGTTTTCTAATTGCTTATTTCTCAGAATATGAGCACAGTGGTACTGTAATGTGCTGAACTTTCATGATAGAAATAAATACTGAGACCAGTTGTTTGTCTTTTAAATATTCATTTTGAAACTTAACATAAGTTTTCTTGGTTAAATAAAAGTAAAATAAAATAACACAATTACAGAAGGAAAAAGATAGCAGCTATTCTCTGACAAAAGCTCTTGGTACTTACATACTATTGCAACAATCTTAGCGCAATTTGGCAATTTTTTCAGGCTGAAAATGTAAAAGTTACTTAACATGTGAAAGTTGCTGGTTTTTGTGTCTCCTTTTTTTAAGTGTTCCTCAAGAGAAAATGGTTCGAATGTCACGGCACCAAATTTGTTGTGTCCTTTTGGGAAGAACACCACAGAACAATGTTAACAATTTTGCCTACTAATTAAGCTACACAAAAATAATTTTGCATTGTGTAAGATTCTAAACAACCCAAGGACATTGATGCTCGTGAACTCATGTAAATCACGTATTTCAAAGGTGCAGTTTAACATACCAAGAACACAAGATCCAATATCAAACTTAAAAAATACCTTTCGAATTTATTTTTCATTCGAATCAATTTTGTCAATTTCAATATGATAATAAAGTTAAATTAACCCTCCCGGGGAGAAAAAAAATTAAAACACTTAACAGAGAACATGTATATTGGTTCTTAACCATTCAGAAATTCCAACATAAAAGTAAGAGCATAACTACTTCATTTGAGTAAAATTTTATAGAATTCATAAACTATTCCATTAACAGATTTAGTTATTTTCTTCACCTTATTATTGCACTGTAAAGATAAGAAATCTACTATTCCCAACAAATCTAAATTTATATCTTATTATTGCACAGTAAAACAAGATCTTCTAACAATCAGATCAATCTATAAAATTTTCATCTTAATTCTTCATTAAACTGAGATACAACAAAGATCCTTTTTTTTTTAGTGAGTTAAGAGTATTAAACTTAAACCATTCTATTTCAGTTTACAATTTGCTTTACCCTCAGCAAGTACAGTGTGCTCACCAAATAAAACTGCTGATGACGATGACATAGCACTCTGTCCTCCAGCAAGGGTCGTCGGCTCCTGGCAGACTGGAACGGATCACCATCGAAAAGCTTTACCAGTATGTGAACCTACATAAAGGACTCTAGCCGGAGAGAACTCACGCTAATCGGAGACGTGGACACCACAGCCATCCCTCATTTTCCCAGGAATTCAGCAAGCATAACATAGATGAAGGAATAACCAAAATGTACGATATTTACAGCAGCCATCAATAAGATTAGAGTTCCAGGAATTCAGCAAGCATAACATAGATGAAGGAAGAATCAAATGTAGTAGAATTTTTACCAAGTTATAGAGATTTCATATTATTGTTTAAGTTTTCTTTTTCTTTCAATAGCCGAAACTAATTCCAGGATAACTCAGAAGCCTTAGGAGCGGCAAACTGCCCTTTAAAGGAAATGCATTCTACTGGAAAAAAACTACTGATGGTCCGCAAAACTTAAAGATGATGCTGGTACTTGTTGTAATTTCCTAAACAGATGAAATTTTTGACACGTTCCTACCAGAAATATTTTTTAACATGGAACAGTCCCACAAGATGCTGATGATCTTTGTACATTGACTGTCCCACATCTTAAAGATCACCTGCATTTAGGAGCCTGACATTTCTCTTTACCTGAACTGATGTCTGCAATCTGCTTCCGTGGACTTCATATCTCACTGCTGCCACCAATAAATTTCAGCTGTAACATGCTGAACTTCCATGATGGAAATACTAAGACCAGTTGGCTTTTAAATACTTATTTTGAAACTTCACACAAGTTTTCTAAGTTAAATAAAAAGTAAAATAAAACAGCACAGTTAAAGAAGGGGAAAGACAGCAGCTTTCTCATCGCGTGATGCAACATACTCCTTCACCATTTCTCAAAGAAAAGTCCTTTTTTTATACTTACCAACTGCATTCACGGAAACCACCCAAGGGGGGAGTATCCTTTACAAGTCTTTTCCTTGATTCCTTTCCGGTCTTTTAACGGACACTGGGTTATCTTCTCATGAGCAAAGGAAGTTCTCTAATATAAACATGTTTTGTCAAACCTGATATTTGTCACAGTACACATTCACATCTTAAAGTATCTCCAAAAGAAAAATTAGCTGAACCAGGCATGTAGTTTATTAAATAAACATGTCTATCTTGGTGATTTGATATATGCAGTGGAATATTAGCTTTTAAACATGTTTTCACTATGACTTAAATAATTTTTTGACATACTTTTGGCACTGGAAAACTACAGACAACTGTAGTCTGCTGCTTAACTCTCCAAGCGGCCAAATCACATGTATGTTAAAAAATATTTGTCATGATGTATTTATGTGTACAGACATACATCTTGAAATGTGTCCACACAATTAAGCTAGAATAACATTGGAAGAAAAAGAATCCAGGTAGGAGAATCATTTCAGAATGATAATCAAGAAACTAAATTCAGATGTGTGTATTTAGAAAATATAACAAAAGAAATGCATACTCATTTCACTGTTTGTAACATAACTGAATTGGCTAAGTGAAATAAATACCTGGCACAGGATAAGTGAGTAGGTACATGTAGGAAGAAGTCAGAAATCGTGACAAACTGCTGGATAACAAGTGAGCATGTGACAATTGTCAGATGGTAAGCAATATGCAAATTAAATGATTTAAATGCATACTTTTCACCAAATTTTCATTCTAAAAAGGCTATAAACAACATTTCAAATTTGACTGTTGATACTGGAAAATTTCATATTTATTTGCATCTATAAATAATATCTATTTATAAATAATAAATGAATTTGTTTTGTAGCCTCAATCTTCTAAAAATGCTATGTTATCTAATTCTTGTATAACATTACATACTTACAGATCACAGAAAGTTCGAAGTGCACTCAGACTAGATAGGATTTGATAATAAAAAATATACAGAAGTTTTATTTGCCTACATAATGGAATACTTTTGGGTACTGTTCTGTTATTGGGGCCGGATTCAGAAATGTATAAACATGTGAACGTGTGTTTGTAGGTATGTGCATATATGTCATAATTTTTTAAACGTAGAAGAGGACATTGGAGTTCTTAACAGCTTTCGATGTCTGTCATGACTGTGGTTAAGGCATACAGATGAAGATAATGACTTAAATTTGAATAAATTACTAAATTTTATTCTCACACATATCCAATTAAGTTGGCAGACACTTATTCAATCATAATTAAATATGATAAATTTTTATGTACATCGGTTTTTTTAATAATAAGACGTAGGTAGTTGAGAAGCAAAGCAGCGCGAAGATCAGAGCAAGAATTAGGGAACAGAATGGAATGACATAATTAATTCACCAGCAGTATTTATACCAAATTAACCAAAAATTACCAAAAATAATAATAACGAAATATCTGAAAGCTTTCAGATTTTACATTATGTCCAAAGGTTCTTTTTTTTAACGTTTTGCATGTTACCTTTATTTATTAAATATCATGTTCTTTGCACCTAAACCATAAAATTCAGTTCAAGAGCAATATCGCAAAATAATTTTAAATTGAACATATCTTTAGAATTTCCGATACACACAGGCTCATGCACTGGAGATAAAAATGTTTTTTCTGTACAATGTTGCAATTGCTCGCTTCGAAATCCTTGAGTTTGTTAATAAAAAATTTGTTAAAAGTTTTACAAAATATGAAATTGTTAATAAAACAAATTCCAAATTTTGGCTTCCAGATGCCCATATTTGCAGTAGGATTACGTCATTCAAAATTCGATTGCTCGAGGTACCATCATTTTATCACAATGCGAGAAATATGCATATATTTATACACATTCTTCATTATTTAATTTCTTTAAATATAATACAGGGCTGCAATATTTGCTGGCAACAGTTTGAAAAGTTAACCGACATTTAACGTTTCTGAGGTAAGATGCCAAAACGAAAACAATAGTCCTTCAGGAACAAAACCCCCTTTTGACTAAAAATATCCTTTGTAGTGCCGGTATCCTCCAATGTTCGAACATACACATTTCGGTTGGAATGTGCTTTAGCCCACTGCTTGGCGGCGATTGTTTTTGAATGAGCAATAAACGCGCCAATATGGGTAACTCCGTATATCCGCCAACATGGCTGACTGTTTGTACGTTGCCTACATTGTGCAATTCGCTGAAGTTTTTTTTTAAGTTTAAAAGGAACGCTGTGCACATGGCATTTTCTTGTAATTTATTTTCGTTATTTTAGCTTATTTTGTTCATTTGTGTACATTGCCTACATTGTGCAATTCGCAGATTTTTTTTAAGTTAAAACGGAATGGTGTGTACATGGTATCGTTTGTAATTTTAATGCCCTTTTTAAAAAAATTCCTTCTTCTTCGATGCCATTTTGGTTACGTTTTTATTTATGCGTTTGCTTACGTTTTTATTTACTAATTTATGCTTCAGAATTCTATGTTTTGTTTACAATAGGTTTTCGCGGAGCGTGTCGGGAAGGTTGTAATTGCAAAGACGTTTCGCAGAAACGCGCCAAATTGGCGATTTTCAAAACATCGCCAAGCAGTGGGCTAAAGTGCATTTTCACCCACATTTCCTTCCTTCGAACAGGACACTTATAATGGCTACTAAGTAAACCTTCATTTACACACCAATCAATTAATGCTTTTTTCCCTTTTGTTCCAAATCATACAGAAATTCAATTTAATCTTAACCCATTCAACCATTTTACTGTGTAAACCTTAAAATAAGCAACGTACTTCCTAACCAACATCCAACACATAAACAAGCCCTTGGAAATCTTTTCCCATCATTCAAATTCACCACAATGACACAATTATGTCATTATAGGTTTCCATAATATTCAACTACTCAGGTTACCTCAAATGAAACAACTTTGCGATAATCCAAGAGGCATCCTTAAATATACTATAACCATTTTAATCCTTCCGACCATTTCTAAGTTAAGTTCGACCATTTTTAAGCTTGTAAGTTTCTCCTTTCCTCCAGTATTTGGAATATCATAGCATTTTAACCTTCTGTAATGAACTGTTTGTTTTACCTTCATACATTTTGCTTTTTTCACTTCCATTTATTAAAGAAGTGTATTTCTCATTTGTTAAATAAAAGCTATTATCATGCTTATTTTTTTACAGATTCAGACAAAATGCCGTAAAATGTTTTCCGCATAACATCACTTATTTCCTTTCAGCAAAATATGTTAAAAAAGAAACAATCTGCTTCTACTTTAGATCACAGTTGCTTGTTTGAATTCACTTGAAGTTAGACTGCAAATGGCATAAATAAAGAGGGGCAGGAACACAAAAGTGTCAGAATGGAATTTAAAGTGCACAGGCTTATTCAATGTCAATTTAAATCCCTTGCTCTGTGCTTTTACAGGAAGGGGATGGTAACCCTTAGGTTTTACTGCAAAGGCTTGGTAAAAGCAAAGGCTTTTACAGTAACATGCACACATTTCTGAACCTGGTCCTGATAACAAATACCGACTTTTGTGGATAGCTTATCAAGGAAAACTGGCCTACATTTATATTACACGCAAGAAAAATAGCAAAATTTTATGCAACCTATTGATTCCATTACTAGGATAAGAATAAATTTCAGTATGCAATTTTAAAAGAAATGATTATGCAGAATTATGCAAAAAAAAAAAAAAATTAAACCTTACATTGGCATAAATTTTGAATAACTCTTGATTTTGAAGGTAATCAGACATACATCCCTCTTTTCAAAATACAAAGTATTGGGTGCCTAAAAAAGAGGCACTATGTTTGATCCTTGACATTCGAAGTTTTATTTCTTTTTTTTTTTTAAATCTACATGAACAACTTTTGTTAAATTTAAAATTTTACGTTGACATGTTTTTCTATATTGGTCATGCAGATAACAAGATTACAGAAATACTTTGCTTATCAGTTTAAAATGGATAAATTATAAATATGACTAGCAGGAGTCATGAAATGGACTACCATAACGACAAACAGACGTTCGAACAACACTTTTTTATATCGAAAGTAAATAACACGCGTTTCAGACAGGTGGCTTTTAGAAAACTAGGTAAAATCTAGGCATGGATCTTCACTCAGAAGACAGTTCGAATACAGAGAATTTTCATGCCATACAATTTAAACAGACATTACATATTTTCATGCTAAAATGTGGCCCCTAAGTATTAATTGAATCGGCGAAGATACACATACACTGTACAATTTTATATCGCAAATAATGTTTAAAATGCTAAACAATAATGCAAAGTTAAAATAAAGAAATAAAAACAAGAACGCACTTAGGAGACATCCAGCCTTTCGCTGATGGACGTTGATTATTTAACTCTGCCGCGGGAAAGTTTTCATCTTCTCCTGATACTTTAATTACAGAATAATCAATCCGCTTAAGCATGTTGGAATTATAAGTCAAACACCTTTTCCGTCTAATTACCGATCATTCGGAAAATGTAGCAATGTAGCAATCTTGCTTTTAAGCAAGAAGAAAGGATATTAGGACTCTAGTAAAGGCCGTTTCCTCCAGTCCGTGAGGATTCGGAAAATAAACAAACACATTTACCAATGTAAGCGTTGCCAGATGCCACCTGCCCTAGGTAGTGTTCAAGCGTAAAAATACCCTAAATTATAGTTCGACCATCTCAAACGCAACCCTGGCTGGCATTCTGCCAAAACACATAGACTCGTCCAAAAGGGGCGTTATTAGTTGCTGCGACGTGAAAAGTCACGTGAAAGTCTTCTCTTCTCCGCAAAGAGATATGCTGGAGGGAAAGAAAGTCCCCATCCTTTCACCCTATTTTGAGAATAATTCGGTCCGAATGGCGCATGCGTGTTTGCGCTCATAGTCGCGGATGAGGCGGTCGAACTATACTACCAATACTATTCTAACCCCTGTATTCACTAACAGCTATGGGTCAAGCAGGTCACTTATCTTGGGGTGATTCTCACTAAATCTCTTACATGGAACCCATACATTACAAATATTATCAGAAAGTTTCGAGCTAGTAAAGCTTCACTCTTCCCCTTAATTGCTCGAAACAGCGTTCTATATATAGATAACAAGTTGCTCATTTACAAATCTATATTACGCCCCATTCTGAGTTATGCCTGCCCGGTATGGGCATACTCTTGTAAATCACTTAGAAAAAGACTGCAAGCAGCCCAAAATGAGGCAATTAGACAAATTTGCAATGCCCCCTGGTATGTTAGGAATAGACAGCTCCACAAGGAGCTAAAACTTGAGGAACTCAAGGATTATTACAGCCGCCTATCGCGGAACGCGGGCCGTTATGTGTGTTAACCTACCTTAATTTCTGTGTGTAATGACTGATTATTATTATGCATATATAATCTACAAATTTCTGTACTGTTATTATATTATATATTATTTTTTAGTATCATGCATGTTGTCAGTTTAGCGGCACCAAAGTAGCGCACTTACCTCTTTTGTTTTGCCATGTTTGTCTATGTTCTCTTTCCAGCTCTACCACTCAACAGCTTCTGAGCTTGACTGGCTTTCTGTCCAGATTATTGCTTTAAGTTACCGTTAGGAGATATGCTGTTAAAAAATTATGTACCATTACCTGATAATTATGCATATCCACAACATTTTAAGATATGTTCATTAGTGCATTCAGTTGTAATTCACATATATTCGAAACTATACTATAATTTGTTCGATGAGGGGTAGGATTAGTAATACCCAAGTACCCTGGTGTCTGGCATCACTTTAGATACTTTAACTAAGAGCTGCTTGCATGGAGGTTAGACCTCCATGGCTGCTTATCATACGAGAAGCTAGACCCTGCGCTGTACCCTTCTGATGCTGGCCAATTATGTTCGACTTGAATATGACGTCATTTATAGGCGGAGTGATTGTTTAACGTTGGTCAATGTAAACGAAAAAGTGTTTGAGACAAATGTTCCCAAAGTGTATATAAACATGACATAATTTTATAGTCTAATCTTATTTTCTTTTGCAATTTCAAGTTTTCCACCTTATATTGGGTTATTATGCCTTCTGAAAGTTTAAAACTCTTAATTGTTATGTGGTACTGCTTATTTCTGCATTTTGGCGGTTGCTGAATCATTGACTATTTAAGTCGAGTCTCAAAAATAATATTTTTGTATGTAAACTTGTTGTATTAACGTACATGAAGTAATTTATAGGACATCACACTGTTAAGTTGTTCCTTCTATTCAATCAAAGCTGTATCAGTTTATGAATGCAGTTTATATACAATCAGGATCAAACTTTATTTTAAAAAAATTAGCTTTATTGCATAGTGAAATTATGTAATTGATTAATTCTGAACTGTAGTTGCCAGTGCCATATGAAGTTGCTGTTTTCATTCTTGAGGTAAAATAAAGAATAATTTGTCAGCCATTTGATTAAATTTGTGCATTTGAATTACACATGTAAATATTTTACATCGGGTTCTCACGTGCCTGATGTTTTTATGTAACAGCTCAAATTTTTTTACAACTGAAATTTATTTTGCTTTCCCAACTAATCATTTTTTTTACATTCTCTCCAGTTTCTGGAAGGTTTTATTGATTGAATTAGCACATTTTTTATGTGTCTTATAGAGGGATAAATACAGGAACTTCCCAAAGAGATTTTATTTTCAGAATTCTCATGTTGCATACAGAATTCTTTGTCTATTTAGCTTTCAATTTTAATCTTATTGGGTTATTTTTGTTTGAGTTTATGTTTATTATGTATGAGTTATTTAGTTTATGTTTTATTTTAGTGTCATGGATTATGTTTTTAAATTCGTCTGAGCAGAAGCGTATCTAGGATTTTCTGTGCCTGGGGGATGCTGAAGATTTCGTGCCCCATCCTTTCTGCCAAAATGCAATGTGGATCATTGGTTTGCCACTTCTGTTCTGTAGAAACAATGGATATCCCCCTTTCTCCGCCGGCTATGCCACTATGTCCGAATCCTTTTTACATAGCAGTATCTTCAAATAATTTTTTCTCACATTTTCGTAATGAAATTTACTGTTTTATGTTTCAGCAGCATACATTTCAGTCGTCAGTTATCACATGATGCGCCGCTCAAGTGGTATAGTGGTTAGCGTCGCTGACTGCCGTGCCGAAGGGCTCGAGTTCGAATTCCGGAGAAGGCATGGATGTTTGTAAATGTATAATGTCAGTGCGGCACTACAAATATGTGGCCAGTCGAAAGTCCTGTCGTGTGGCTTGGTGTAAGGGGAGAGGGGTGGGAGACCCTCGGACCCCTCCCCCTGGTGCTCTCCATCAAAATTGCGGGAGGAACTAAGCCAAATCGCACTGTCACCTGTTAGGTGCTCAAGGCCTGCCAACTACAGGCATAATCTCGCGCTCCGTGCCACGAGAAATTTCATGGTCTTGGGCTGACTTTGTCAGACAAGTGAACGCAAGCAGCAAAACAACATATTTAATAGCATTGTGTAACCTTTTAATTTATCAGTGCACTAATCAGGACATTTTATGCAAATTTACACATTTCTGTCAGAAAAACTGTACTTTTTTTCTAATAAATAACTATTTAAATAATAACCAAAAAAAATCTGAAAGCTTTCGGATTTTACATCATGCCCAAAGGGACTTTATTAACGTTTTGTGAGTTACCTCTATTTATTAAATACTCTGTTCTTTGCCCTTGAACCATATAATTCACTTTAACAGCAATATTGCAAAATAATTTTAAAATGACCATATTTTTAGAATTTCCAATACACAGTCTCGTGCGCTGGAGATAAAAATGTTTTCCTCCGTATAGTGCTGCCATACCTCGCTTTGAAATCATTGAGTTTGTTAATAAAAAATTTGTTAAAGTTTTAAAGAATATGAAATTGATAATAAGGCAAATTCCAAATTAGGGCTTCCAGATGGATTTCCATATTCGGTGGAGGATTATACTACTCAAAATTAGATGGCTGTAGGTACATTTGTTTTATAACAGTGTGGGAAACATGCATACACTTACGCAGATACTTCATTATTTAACTTCTTTAAATATAATACAGGGCTGTAATATTTGGTTAGAATAGCTTGAAAAGTGAATCTACGAAAAATGCCAAAATGAAATTAATAGCCCTTCTGGGCTAAGGCCTTTTGGTCTAAAAAAAAGAAAAAATAGTATTAAATTAACTACCTTGTCAGAAAATCAAAATCTCCTGGAATTGTGGATGATCATCTTAGATGGAGTTCATGTTTATATTTCCAGATTAAATGAGAATTATCAACACGGTGAAAGGTTTTATGACAACTACCTTTTGACTAGTATTTCTGAGTATAACGGGGTTATTATATATAATGACACATGAGGCTAGACGAAACTTTTCCAAGAAACAAGCTTGTCCATTTACTACCATCAGAGGGTTTGTAGCCGAAATGTGTCATTGGACCCTGTGGTCTCGGTTAGCTGTGTTGGGCTTTTTGAAACTGAGCTGAAAATATTTCACAGGAATCATAATTCATCACCACCAGGATTTGGCTATTGGGTCTCAATCCTCAGTCGCCTTTTAAAAGGGGAAGTATGCATGCCTTTAAAGTGTAACTGAAAGCACACTCAATGCATATTTGGAAGGTACAGAGTTTGAGCCAGGGCATTGCAGATTACTTCAGTTTCTTGGGACTAAAAAATTATAAATGACTAAAGTCAATTGAAAATTATTTAGTAAATCAAGTCTATCAAAAATTATGTATTAAGAAATTTTATTACTTTTGCAGAAGAAAAGCCAATGATGATAAATCACTCTTATATACGAGTGAGGGATGTCCTGTCCTATACATGTAATTATAATGTTTGCACATATTGCTTTGAAATTATTAAAAGGAATTTTTTTTGAGACGGGGGTCTTGTATCAGAATAAGAAATGAAATAGATTTTTTTAACCAAAGTAAATTCTGAAAATATATTTAAAAACTGCTATTGAAAAATCTCAAGTAAGGGATTAAGTTGCCAAACTGCTTGGTTTTTACTTATATGAATAAAATTAGGCAAAGTCTCCCAACCGTTATAGTGGTAAGTATCGCTGACTGCTGTGTCCGGGTTTGAATCCCAAGAAGCCATGGAAGTTTCTAAATGTATAGTGTCAGTACGGCACTCTAAATATACAGCGAGCCGAAAGTCATCTCGTGTGGTTTGGTGGAAGGGGAGAGAGACGGGAGACCCTCGCACCCGCCCTCCCGGGGTGCTCTCCATCAAAATTGGTGGCCGAACTGAGCCAAATCGCACTGTCACCTATTAGGTGCTCAAGGCTATTGCCAATGGCAGGCATAATCTAAGGGCAATCACACGCAGGTCTCTCTTCTTTAGACAGAAGAAAATTGGATGCTTCTTTTGTGGTATTACATTTTGAATATTGTTCAATATACTGTTTAACACGTTTCAAAATATTTCACAGCTAACAAATATTGGAAGTACTGAAACATTTTAATGCAATGTTGGTGTGTCTACGGTGTAAGGCAGATGAACTAACATGTTAACTAAGTATCCTGATTTTTTGTTATGTGTTCCAAAAGGCATGTAGGTGGTAGTTATCACTCAACAGTAAGAACATTTTTCTATTTACAAACAGACACTGGTAGTTTGATCCAGTTCAAATCCCGGCAAAATGGCTAACTGCACAGCTGTTCATGTAATTTTCTAAATATGTAACATGATTGCAACCAGGTTCCCATGATTATATCCTTGTTCATAAGCATATAGTTTTAATGAACTTTGTCATTATCTGAGAAATCCAAACTAATCCTGAAAAATGGTTTTTGAATATTTCCAAGGGTTTTTGAATATCTGTATTGAATATTGTTTCTTTATATGGGACCATGAGTGTTAATCTTTCAGAGGGTTAATTGTATAAGCATATGTATACGGTCAACCCTTACCAAACACAAAGGTTATGTCATTTACACACTGCACATATAGCAAAATTACGTTTCTAAGAAAAATGGGGTTAGGTATATTTGAGATTAAGAAAGAATGAATAATTAATACAAACATTAATATTATTCTAATTGAAAGGGCAAGATGAAAAAAATGGTATTTGAAAGAATTTCTAGTACTGCTTAATAAATAGGTACATGATAGTTATTTTGTTAAGTAGCTGATGATTTTTGCTTAGGACAATGCTTGATGCAACTCATTAAACTCGTTGTGGTAAGGAGTGCAGTTTTTCGATTTCTCTCATAAAGTGTCCTCTTCTTTCTTCATTTAGGTCAATCTGCATTACAAATTTGTTGATTGGCCAGAGCAGATGCCAGAAAACATTAACAATTGATGAATTCACTTATTCCCATGTGACTTTAACCATTTCTATACTGTGTCTTATGTTAAATTGCTTCCAAAAATGCAATTAGTGTGCTTTCTTTCATATAGTGCCTGATTGCAAAGGTGTAAACATGCCTGACATAACAGGCTTTGAATGTTTTTATGATTCCTTGATCCATTGTTTAGATTAAGGGAGTTGAGTCTGGTGGGGAGAGGAGAAGAGAACATTACAGTTCACGTTTTGCTGTTGTACGTAATATTTCGCTTCTTTAATAAATGAATTTTCAAACCAGTCATTAAAGAAAACTAGCACAATGCTCCCAATACTCTTCAACATACTGCGTTTAACTGGAATTCCGGCAGTGAACAAATTAAATAGATACAATTAAGATAACACATATACGCAAAATTGCGTTCTCCATGTGTAACTTACACATTCGCTTTTCTTCCATTAAAGATTATTTTGGAAATATGCTAAAGATGAAAATTGCTTAAAACTTCTGTCCTGCTGTTTGTTTTTAATTACAAATATGAAGAGGAAACAGTTTGTTAGGCAGTAAGTTCTTTAGTTCACTAACTTCACATTTGTGATAATAAGAGATAAAATGTGTCATAAAAAGGATTATACTTTCGAATTCCAATAAATGGTTTGAGAACATATCTGCCAAGTTTGATTCTTTAAAATCTATAAAACATGTTATGTAAACTGAAGGGTAAATATACTGAAAAAAAAAATTAATGCAGATAATAGAAATCTAAATATGATCAATTTTATGTATTCAAAATAAGTAAATAATCTGAAAGAAAGCAAAATATATGGGATAAGAAAATTGTGAAATGGTATGTACACTTTGGTGAATGAATGCAAAAAAAAAAAAAAAGAATTAATAAAATTAAATCTTCATAATCCCTGCGTCATGTACAGATGTATGTCTTCATGTATATGTGTATGTATGTACACATGTGTCTATACACACATTTCTGAATCTGATCCTGATAACAGAAGAGTACCCAATTTTTAAAAACTAAGACATTGAAAAATACAGTGTTATTAAATTTATGTATTCAGTGATGAATTTATACCATAAATTTAGTTTTGAATCATCATAAATATACTACAGGTGCATAAAGGCTAACTGGTATGTTAGTGTGACAAGAACTTTGTAATGTGCAAATGGAAATCTTTTGGCATTACAGATGATAAAAGATGAAGAACAGGATTTATGACATTTCTCACATCGCATAGATCCGGAAAAATTTAACAACGGTTGATCGTGCAACTATTACATGCCTTTTTATTTATTTATTTTATCAAGCACGGCAAAGGGGAAAATGGCACTTTTTCAGTAATTTTATTTTCCTTAAAATGAGAGAGAGAAAAAAATTAAAGTAATACTTCTACTGCGTATTGAAATAAGTGTACGGTGCGGACACGGAGTATAACAAACCTTGTCTTAATGAGAATGACAGATTTAAACATTTACTTATATTTTCATATTTATGCAGCTTCTCTATAATTTATTAATGTAGAGAAGCTTTGCAAAGAATCTTCTTCTCCGTATTTAATGTGATTAAGTTCATTTCGAAGTTTGTGCACGTTGCGTAAATGTTTTCTAAGCTGTACCCTATTTTTTAAACTTTTTTCGCAGTACACACAATACACAAGCACATCGAAAAACATGTCGTATCCAGTCGCTACTAAAGTCACTAGTAAAAATGGAGAAAGGACCGTCGCGTCGCGTAACAAAAGTTCACGCCCACAATCTGATGTCACCAAGAACTCTAATTTAATTGGCTAGTTACATAAGGGTACAACGCGGGGTCTAGCTTCTCGTCTTATCCTACGTCCTTCGAGAAAACGGCCTTAGCAGAATGTGTCGGCCTTTTGAATACCGCATTGAATAGCGGTCTAAAACGAAACTTCTCCCTCATAGCTGATCACTGGAACCAAAGAACCTCTATGTAAAGAAGGAAAGGCTCCATAGACGTAATGTAAACCTCTTTGTCTGCAACGCCGCTACAAAGAAAAGGGAACATTCGCCAAGGGATTTGGCGACGGAATCTGTTGGCGAGAATTTACCCTCTGTGATATGCCGGTTCTTTGGTACCTAGCCGACATTTTCCCCCTCCGCGACGTGTATAGGAAATTGAGGAACACGGGTTAAAATGAATCGTTCTTTGACTTGTCGCGATAATTTAAACTCGGAAATGATGAAATATTAGGTGAAGTTTCACTTTCACTGGCTGTTGAACTTCCATTGTCCATATCGCTACTTGAAACCAAAGAACCTATTCTTTGTTTAAACTCTTGCTAAACGTAACGGTCGAACCTGTCCAAACCAACTTCGACATTCAGCTTGGAGCTTTGGCGCTTTTTGGCGACAGATATTTCACGCATGCGCAGTTGTTTCCCTTTTCGTTGGAAGGGAGCCACTTCTGCTTCTGCGAAGTTTTCCTTCTTAACAGTACATATTCTTTGACTGGAACAACTACTTTTTCGACATGTAACCAGGTCCCCTCCTCCCGCCCTCCCTTGCAGAGTCCCCATCGGAAAAGGTCTTTGACCTCTCCCTTGCGTATTCTTCTATATTGACGTTTGCAGTAAAGATTATCAAGGTTCAAGGAAACATCAGCCTTTTTATTTATCTACTCTAAATTTATATATGACGACTGCCCCTATCTAAACTATTCTGGCCCTTTTTTTGGCGAAAAATTAAGACCTTCTGAGTTTTTACCTTTTTTGTCTCAGTGTGAAGGCTTTTCGCTTTTCAAAATTTTTACCTTATTAGAACATCCCCTCTTTTGATGATAATTTTAATTCGTTGATGATGTGGAGGTACAGGCGTAATTTGCCTATGTACTCCGAAAATTGCTCTTCCTTGATCCTTGATGCTTGATCAGAATGTGTCTTAAAGTACCGATACAGTGGCTTCCAAAAGTATTCGTACACTTATGATTTTTATTAAAATAGGGCTCTTATCTGTTAATTAAAAGTAAACTTTCTGAATGAGATTTTAATAATTAGATCTATAATATATTCGTACAAAAATTACATGAAATATTTTTAAAATATAGCGAAACTTTACTTTTAAGAAATTAATAATAAAAAAATTACAAACATATTTATCTCACAAAAATCTTCGTACACTGAAATATTTTCGGATAAAATCAAAATTTTGCCGCTTTTTTCAATTTTTGCATTGTGGTGCCATTTAAATAATCGTTTGCTCTAATTTTGTATTGTTTACTACATAATATTCTATTTGTTATTGAAAAATGGGTCGCAGTCGTAAAGAAATTACAAACAGCATTCGGAAATTGATAATTTTTCGCCACAGTAGTGGTAAATCAATTCGAAATAACACTAAATTAGTTAATTTATCCAATTCTACAGTGCGGTATGTGGTAAAACGCTTTAAAGGAGAAAATCAGATTGACAACAAGGTAAGAAAACGTCGACCGAGAAAGTTAGTTAAACGTGATGAGAATTTATTATTAGAAAATTAGTGAAAAATCCACGTTTGAGTGCTGTAAAAGTTTCTGCAGAATTTAATGCAAAGTTTTCTACTTCAATTTCACCTGAAACTGTTCGACGAGTTCTCAGAGAAGCTGGATTACATGGCCGCTCTGCCCGTAAAAATTATTTTGTTAGTGAGAAAAACAGAAAGCTTAGGCTTTCATTCTCAA
This sequence comes from Stegodyphus mimosarum, assembly GCA_000611955.2. NCBI lineage: Eukaryota > Metazoa > Arthropoda > Arachnida > Araneae > Eresidae > Stegodyphus > Stegodyphus mimosarum. The sequence continues at coordinate 159,074 of KK119449.1, forward strand.
AATTAATAATAAATACATCCGAAACATACTGGAATAATGTCCTATTTGCTGACGAAAGCAAATTTAACATTTTTGGTTCCAATGGTTGAATAACTGTATGGAGAAGAAAAAATAAGGAACTTCATTCTAAGAATTTAGTTGGAACAGTTAAGCATGGCGGTGGAGGTGTTCTTTTGTGGGGGATGCATGACAGCAGCAGGACTAGGCAATTTGGTATTTATTGATGGCATAATGAATCATTCTCTTTATTTAAATATTTTAAGAGACAATTTAAAATTATCAGCCTGAAAATTTGGGAATGGAAACAACTTTATTTTTAATCGTGATAACAATCCTAAGCATACGGCTCTCAACGTTTGCCTGTGGTGTCCTATAATTGTCCACAAGTTTTGAAAACACCACCTCAGTCGCCAGATTCCAATCCCATGGAACACATTTGGAAAGAACTGGAGGTTACAGTACGAAAACACAACATCAAAACAAAAAGCGAACTCAAAACAGTCATGATGGAAGAATGGATGAATATTGATACAGAAATTACAAAAAAACTAGTAAAATCTATTCCCAGACTTTTAAAAGCTGTTGTGGATGCTAAAGGATAACCTACTAAATATTAATTTAACGAAAAATGAAAATATTTACTAATGTGTCAAGATTTTTTTCAAGTGTACGAAGACTTTTGTGAGATAAAATGTTTGTCATTTCTTAAAAATAAAGTTTTGCCATATTTAAAAAAATATTTTATATAATTTTGTTACGAATAGATTATAGATCTTATTATTAAAATCTCATTCAGAAAGTTTATTTTTAATTAATGGATAGAGTCCTATTTCAATGAAAATTATAAATATACGAACACTTTTGGGAGCACTGGATAATTGAAAATAAAGTTACTAATTCAGTACCTGGAAGCGCTTCCGCAAAGCACCCGTTGGAGCTTTGGCAAAGAACTATTATCGAAAAAACACATTACAAAGAAAAACAAAATACATGGGATTTGATTGAAAAAGAATTTAATAGCATTCCTAGTATTACTATAATATACTGCGAGACAATTGTACAATTGTTACATAAATTTGAAAAGAAAAGCAACGAAACGGAAAGCGGAAGAGAGGATAGAACTTTTTCGAACTAGAGGCAACTGTGCTGTAACGAATGAAAATGATTATATTGATGAAACTTTATTCGCCATGGGTGCAATGACACGTCCACTGGAGAATATGTATGATAGTGATCATTCATATCTTATGCAAACTTTCTGTTTTTAGTCCAAAGGGATTTAGTCCCGAAGGACTATTACTTCCGTTTTGCGATTTTGCGTCGG
>KK119450.1:5955-73646 GCA_000611955.2 Stegodyphus mimosarum
AAATTTTGTAAAGAGAATTTATATAAATATTTTATAATATGTTTATAGGTACTGACATGCATAGAGAAGGACAGGGACTTGTAGGCTACTAGATATTTATAAAATTTTATTAAGTTTCTTCTCATTGAATTTTATTTAAAGTTACTTTGTGTGCTTCCCCTCTATTTAGGTTTGTACATTTCATCACTGCTAACTGTGTACTTCAGCTTACAGTTTTTATGGAAATTTGATCTACAGTTCTATTTTTGTGTATTGTTTTTATAGGGTTTCTGTGTATGGATACCCGTTCTATGTATGGATACTCCACTATGGTAAGATTCTATTGGCTTTGTTTATGTGTTTTTGTCTACTATTTTGTGCAATGATTTTGTCAATGGGTACCTGTATTAGTCTGTAGAGTTTTGTGTGCTGGCTTTTGGGTATCCGCATAGGTCTGAGTTTTTGTCTACTGTTTTTTATGGGAAATAGACCTACAGAATGTCCATTTTTGTAATGGAGATTTGGCCTATGGATACGCATAAAATTCTAGTTTCTGGCTATGGGTTTTTACAGGGATTGTGTTTGTAATACCCATATGTTCTACATGTTTCTTTTTATGAGTTTTTATGGGGATTTGGCCTACTGGTATCCGTACAGTTGTATGGTTTTTTACGGTGATTTGGTCTACGGGTACCCGCAGAATTGTACGGGTACACGCCAATTCTCCGTAAAAAAATTTTATGGGTTTCTACGGAGCATTTTTAGCAGGGATATCACGATTTATAGTCAGCTTGTGAAAATAACATACGGTCATAAAAATGCAGACTACATAAATTAAATTATTTTTGTATCTACCTCAGATTGATAAATAGCTCTATTACAATGTCGTAATAGATTTTTTTTAAATTTTCTTTGAATACGTTTTTATTTCTATTATATAGTTACGAATCAACATTTAGAATGTTTTATGGAGACTTACCGATTTTTTAGAGTAGGAAACATCAAAAGTCAAGAGCACCTTCATCGGGATTCGAATCACGGACCTTTTACTTTCCAGCTGGACCTTCTAAATCATTTACACCCCCAAAAGCGCACAGACGGGATTCGAGATTTCCTTACATTCTCCTTCATTTAAAAACTGTTGCGGTCAAGCCTGACAGTCAGCTAACCAAATATAAATTTAACGAGAAATAGCCTCAACATTTTCACTCAGATGCCATTATAAAGAGTATTAAGCATTTCCGAAGCAGAAAATGTAAAATATTATTATTTTCGCGTCAGAATAGCATGTTTCTGTCTGTAGAGCTAGGAAGCATTATTAACCACTTAACACTACGAGAGAAAAATGCGATAATTCCATGTAATTAAATAAATTTTTTTTCTCTTCATTACATCATGCAGGGGAATTATTTCGTTCATTTCGTTTTCTGTATTTTTAACTTGTGTGAGGTTTTGGACCAATTCGTGAATTTTGTATAGAATCAGAATTATAAATGGTGTTTGCACAATAGAAATAAGAAGTCCTTTCTGAGTGCGTAATGTATGGTAATAAGGGCAATATAGGAACATTTTAATAAATAGGAAACTTTTATGAAACTCCCTGTCCTTCATAGTTTTGAAACAAGTTTCAGTTCAAGTGAAATTTGTCATCTTTTATCAAGAAACTTCGATACTGGAAAATTTTGGGATCAAAATATAAAGAAATGAATCATTTTATGATCTTTTCTGAACATTCCGTAATGTGCAATTTCTTTCCGTTATATTCCCATGTCTTTTTAATGAAGAATTCAAGTATTTTCTTAAAGCTTATTCTGATATTTTTAGAAATGATTCCGGTTATTTTAAAGCAGGAGTAGGCATTAAGTGATCGCGATCAATCGGTGGACCACCAAGACATTTTGGGGTGATCGTCTTTACTAAGACATAAGACGCGCATACCAAAAGAAACATAATTATAGACATATTTCACAAAAGAAACTATTTCATCCTCGATGCGACTGTGTTTACTTAAGCAAATGATTCGATAAATATGTAGATGGTTCGTGTACCTTCATTGGAAGCGCACGACGGCGCTTAAGTACATATGTCGGTTACAAATTCATCGGTTTACGTATGTTCGCTACTCACTGCATTGAATAGTTCACGGTCTAGCAGGCGCTAAAGTTCTTCAAACATTCAACCTGACAATTTTGTGTTACTTGTGTTTTTGTATTAAAAATAGTAATGTGCAATATTTTAAAAGAGGAGTAAAATGTCGAAAACAAGTACTAAGAAAAGAAAAATATACAATTTTAATACAGAATGGCAAGAACAGTTTTTCTTTATAATGGTAAATACGAAATGTTTTTGCTATGTATGTCATGCAAATGTGGCACTTCCAAAAAAAGGAAACGTTGGCATTTCAAAAGCACAAATGGAAGTTTTGATACAGATTTTCTGCAAAAACGCGAAATGCGTAAAAAAGGTTAAAAGAATTTAAATCGCAATTAATCGGGAAAATAATCACATTTTATTAAAACCTAATACTATATCTAAGGCTGCAACAGTTGCATCTTTTCGTGTGAGTCATATGTTAGCAAAACATAAGAAAAATTTCGCAGGTGGAGAAATTTAAAAAAAAGCATTTCTGGGAACCAGCGATTCATTACTTGATTCATTCAAGAACAAACATAAAATTATTTCTGCAATTAAAGACGCACAACTTTCGCGTAGAACTGTCACCGTCCGTATAGAAAAGATGAATTCTGATCTGGCTGAACAGCTGACCGAAAACATTACTAACTGTATTTGCTTTTCCTTGCAGTTTGAGGAATCTGCGGAAATGTTTGATACTTCTCAACTTTGCATTTTTATAATGGATTTTAAGGATATGAGCTTAAAAGAAGAATTATTAACAACATTACCTCTAAAGAAAAATACACGAGATGAAGATGTTTACGGTGCCTTCAAAAATACATAGAGGAAGAAAAAATTCCAAGTTATAAAGTTGTATCGATGACAACTGAGGGGCACCAACAATGACCAGCATAGTCAATGGATGTTTGGCTATGTGTAACGGGGACAATGACTTACCGCATTTCCTTTCTTATCATTGCATTATTCGCCAACAAGCCTTCTGTTATAAAATTCTAAATATGCGTTATGTTATGGGAATCTGCAGGAAAATTGTGAACTCAATTCGAGGAAGAAGTCTCCAGAGAAAAATGTTTCGGACCCAACTAGAATAAAACGAATCTGATTATGGGATAATTGTTATATGATGCAGATGTTCGTTGGTTAAGGCGGAGTATTTTTACAAAGATTAAGGACCTACTACAAGAGGTAAAAGATTTTTTGGAATCAAATGAAAAAGCGTACGGGTTGAACTTAGTGATGACGTTTGGTTGATGGATTTATTTTTTGTTGTTGATATAACAAGCCATCTTAATGAACTGAACTGACAATTGCAAGGAAAAAATTCAAACAATAGTAGAACTGATTGGATTTGTTAATACATTCAAAAACAAGTTAAACTAATATCTTCCTAGTTGATGGAGAATGAAATTTCAAAAATATTTCCGACGACTTGTTTAAAAACTGAAGTACATTAAAGAAAGAGAAATATTAAGATGAAATAATAAAACTTCACTTCGAATTTGAGAGACGTTTTCAAGAATTTACTAGGTTAGTACAAATTGTTACATTCATGTTTTCATATCCAGTTATCAATGTTGATGCGGAAGAAATAACTGAAAATATCAATTATATATTCTCCTTATCTCTCGGGGGGAACGAAGTTTTTCTCCTTCAAAATAACATAATTTTAAAAGCATGTAGTTCAGAACTTAAGAATAGCTTTTGGAATCTAACGGACGAAGTACATTATCCTAATTTAAAAAAATAATTGGCATTTCATTTACATCGTTCTTTGGCTCTACCTACTTGTGTGAAACTGCATTTTCAACGATGAACAAAATTACGACAACATATCGTTCCCATCTCACAGACGACCGCTTACAATAGAGAGCAAGATTAGCAGTTAGTAATTTTACACCGAGATATTCAAGATTGGCGAACAGCATGCAGACTAAGTCTTCTACTAACTATAACTACGAGAACTAACTTTAGATGAAAGTGATTTATTTTTTAATGTATTTTTATTGTTTGATAATAAATGCATCATTTGAAATTATTACATTTGTGGCTATTAATACTGTGTTTGTGCCTCGCGTTTTGCTTTAATCTCGGTTTTAAAAGAGTTAGTTTTTTTAGGTAGGGTTAGCTGGGTAAGTACATATTCCGTATTCATTATTAAGTTATAATAAATATCGTAGACTTTTTTTTAGCTCACCACACCTACTCCGCCGGGTGGACCGCAACACCTTTGAAAAAATTAGAAGTAGCCCGTACCTGGAAAAGTCTGCCCATTCCTCTTTTAAAGCAAATACCTCAGTGAATCAACGAATTTTATCAGTAACTAATGAGTATGATAAAATGTATCTTTCTCATCGTTTAGAAATACTGAAATCAAATATGGTTCTTCAAGAGCAAGTTATCATGCTATCTCTCAGATAATTTCAGTATGTTTTCCTTGAACTGTCAGGATTGTAGATTGCGTTCATAATGCAATTCGGTAATTTTATCTGAGCCTTTGCTTTAATTGAGCTACTTATTTTTTTTTTTTTTTAGATTTCACCTGAAGCTTACTTATTTACGTTTGGCTCATATTTTACTTTATTAAATTTAATTTAATATAATTAGCTGTAAGCAGATGCTAAATTTCATAACAACTACAAAGAGCTTCGTGTCACTATTTGTGGCATGTGGCAGTAGGAGTGGTTTAACGGCTTTTGATAACGTTATCTTTATAGCATTAAAAGCGGAAGATATAACAAACCACTAATCTAAGCCTAGTTTTATTTGAATAAAATAAGAAGAGAAAATGAAAAACAGTTTTTCACATGCGTTTAACTTAGTTTGAAACACTAGTTGATTTTTAACATAAAACTGGCTATGAGTTGATGGAATATGGCAAAGCCCACCAAAGCGCTCTGTTAAGGGAAAAGGTGTCTTCGCGGAGAACTGTTTAAGAGAAACTGGTTCATATGCACATTAAACACGAGAAAAACATGAAAACCAATCTGCAATCAGCCCTTTTGCCTGGGATAGAAACCTGGTCGAGTTCTTAATATTTTGTTTGGATAAGAAAATGACATAATCATTAGAAGCATATTATTTAGATTGTCACTGAAACGTTCTTAGAGTCCGCAGAGAAAACGTGCACACGGTGCGCGATAAAGGTAACAGGATTCTTTGTTATTAAAACGCACAGTCTTTTTACTTCTATGGTGAAGACATTTTTGCGTACATTCTACAACCATTTATTGCTTTGCTTTTACTATTACTAGTTTATTGAGTTTGTAGGACCCTCTGGTCTATCTTGTAGTGGAACAGCTGAGATGCGTGTAGAAACCACACAGGAGAAGGATGAAAAAAACTTTTATTTACTCTTTTAAAATTTATAGCTTGACGCTTACAAATTACGCCTCACTCGGGCACTAACTCAAACAGCAAGAACAAAACTAAAACTTTTAAGATATTAACAAGTAGCAGAATTGCGCTACAGGGCTCAGACTATCCTGTTTCCTAATAGAGCGTTGAAAATCTATTGGCAGCAAAGTAATAGCTGTTACGCCACGTTAACCCGCAATAAATATTAAGCAGAAGCTCACGTTACAAAACACAATGTTCGCTCACACTCTCTTTCTCTTCTACGTAGAACTCAGTATTTAAACCTTTTCTCCTCAAAGTAGAATTTGCATTACTTCACGCGCGCTATAAAATTTAAATATTCTGGCATTGACAATTAGAGGAAATGAAGGCTTACAGGACAGTAACTTAAAATTAAATTAACTTGTTTATTTAAAATAAATGTAAATCCCTACAGCTGCCCCTGCCAGAATTTAGCAGACTTGGATAAAGGTCCTTAAAGGCCTGTTACAAACTGTTAAATTCTATAACTAACAGGCCCTGAGCGCCGTTTCCATACAAATATTAAAGTTAAATTATAGCAGAAAAAATTTTCTTCTTTTTGTCCCGCCGTACTTGCTTTCTCATCCTTGTTCAATAGGTCATTCAGTCTTGTCCTTCCAGTCATCTGAAAAGAATACTTATGAATACAAGTTTGTATCAGACAATAACTAAGATTTTCAATACATTAATACTTAACGTTCACAATACATTAATTCGTTTATTGAGTTTCTAACCCTTTTGTATTTACCGTAGCTTTCTCAACTTTTCCGAACATTACGGTTTTTACGGGTCACATTTACTCATTACACATTCATGCTTTAATTTAAACTTAATCCCCTTTTTGGCTGTCCACAATGTGTGGTGAAAACGCAAGTGCAATACGTCACAGTGAACAAACGCTCCACCTAAACACCCATCAACTTGTTAGCACATAACAACCTTCTTAGATACACCTTAAATTCAATTCTTAATTCTCAATGAGCTAATAAACATGAAAATTAACTAGAGTGTCGGTGGAGAGCCCTACAAAACACATGCATACCAAATATTTTTTCCACATTCGGGCTTCATCACATGCAAGCTTTCGCTCAAAATCGCAAGATTTGACTTGACTAACATTTTGTTTGAGCAAACTCAAGATTTTCACTTGAATACATTAAGCTTTAAATGCATTAACTTTTAAATGTATTAACTTTACATTTTGAGCATTTATTAGCATTAAATACTTATCATATATGCTCTTTGAGATTTAAACCTCCATTTGCAGTATCATTTACTTTGACACAACACATATTTTCCCATTTTACAAGCAAATACTTTTACCACAATAGAGAATAAAATGAAAATTTTACTTGAATCCTTTTCTCGCCAAAAATGCGAACCTAAAAACAATTTTCATTAACAAGCACTAACACGAATCTGCTTGTATTAGGCCAGAACTTTTGGCGTTTAAACATAAACAGTCTTTCGACAAACAAAACGAACTTCTAGTTCTTTACAATAACATTTTTTAGAATACACTATAGCTTTGTGCTTTTAGCCAAATAAAACTAAAATAACTTTAGCCCTCAACTGAGGCAAATTGACTTTACATACTAACTTCGTATTTCAAGGTTTTCATGCAACTTTACAAAACAAAAAAGATTTATTGAAAAATTCACTTATCTTTGTTTTTCGTCGCTTGGTATTCAGGCATCATTTTATTGCAGAACTCACTCCATGTGAGGTTATTCACACTAGAGATTCTCAATCTCTGCTTTTTCTCCATTGGTTGGGGCTGGCGTTTCCACTTTCCTCTTCTGAGCATCCCTCTTTGAGGTTGAATTGGTGGTATTTCCTGTCTTTTCATTTTTCTGGCCCGAAAACTGGTTCTTGGAGCGTCGGTAGTCGAGGACTCTTGCCTGCAGATTCTTGGTTGCTTCGGTCTTCGTGGGCCTTGAGCTTCGGCTAGTTTGTTCTTCATTTTACTGACCGGTTGTCTTGCTTGTGTTATTCTTTCTGTACGCCGCCTCCTTGACGTATCCTAGGGTTGTCTGATGTGAGACCTTGTCAGGACACCACCATCCTTGTTTTTAACTCGGGTCTTTTTTCTCGACGATCTTTCACCCTTGAATTTCTTCCCGCTGGACCTTCCATCCGTCGAAAGGGTCTCTTCTGGAGACTTCTTCGCCTTGTCTGAGGCCTTGACATCTGGTCTGTTCTTTGTTTCTTTCCTGGTGGTGGAAGTGTTGGAGAGGCAGAAATAAGCGTTAAGGAAGCCGCCTCTTCTGATTCGGAAGCTGCAAGAATCTATTCAAAACATCAAAGTCTTTACGTTTATGGTATAGCTTTAATTAATCCGGACTGGCCTTTATTCTTTCTCCCGAATTTGATTTATATAAATAACAGCCCCGACGATCTGCTGTACTAAAACAAGGCCCTTAAAAATTTATGGGCGAATTTTGCTACAAAGTTCTCTGGTGCACTAGACAGAGTGAATTTTCTTTTAGCACGTTATTCCCCACTTTAAAATCTGATTCACGGCGTCTTCTATCATATCTTCTGCCACCCTCTTGCTACATCTGAATTCTTCTAAGCTTCATCGATCAGCATCTGAATGTTTGCCTGTTTAAATTCTGTTTCCCGTTTTTGGACGAAAAAGAACTTGTCTAAAGGTCTCAAAATTTTCCTACCCAGAAATATTCAGAAGGGGTTTTACCCGTTATATCATGCTTAGCAGTTCTTAAAGCATAGGCTAGTTTATAAATGCAGCCATCCCAGCGTTTGTGATAATTGTTAGCATAACTTCTAATTATTTTAGCAATGTTTTATTAACCTTTTCCGCAATGTTTGCATGTGGTCTGTACGGGATCATTTTCATATGCCCTATGCCAAGCCTTGTACACAAATTTTCAAAAATTAGACTAACAAACTGCTTTTCGTTTATCGCTTATTACGTTTAACGGTGCACCGTATTTTAAAATATACTTAAGTAAAAACGCGTCTGCGACTATTTTAGCCGATGCCCTTTTTAAAGGAGTCATTTCTACTCATTTAGAAAAAGTGTCTGCAATCACCAAACGATATTAGTTTTTATTTAACTCACTTTGCGGAAAAGGGCTGGAAGGTCTATTCCAAGAATTTTATTAGAAAAAGTCCCGCTTAATTATAGTTATATGTAATTTATGTCAGTTAATTAACTAACATAAATTACAGGACCTCACATATGTTGTCACTACCTTCTGTAGTTGCGGAAAATACACCGCCTCGCGTACTCTACGCACCTTTTTCCTGACCCCTAAATGTTTAGCCGTTGGTGCGTCATGCAATTTCTGCAAAATGCTTAACCGTAAAGTGTCTGGGATGACTGGCCTGTATTCATGGTTTTCATTAATCGATTTAGTGTAGAACAGCAGATTATCCATGATCTCGAATTTTGGGCCCTATTTCTAATTGCAGCAAGATCTGCATGTTCACAATTATCTGGATCCTTTAAATAAGCATAGATATTACCGAATTCTGGTTTCTTTAGCAATTCAGCTATGATTGCTTCTCGGGAATCTAAAACTTAAGAAGTTAACATAGCACATTTTATTTGATCACTATTTTCATCCAGTTTAATTCTTGATAACGCGTCGGCCACGGTGTCTTCCTTTCCGGGAGTGTACTTACTTATTAAATTGTACTCTTGTAAATTTAAGACCCATCTAATTAATCTTGGAGTTAAATTCTTTCCAGAGTATAATCTACCTGCGGCCGCATGACCTGAGTAGATTGTAGTTGGTGCTTTTCCAAAATAAACCCTGAACTTATGAACTGCCATTAACACAGCTAACGTTTCTCTTTCGCTCGCTGTATAATTCCGCTGTGTCGTGTTTAATGCTTTACTAAAAATGCCAAGCAATGCCCTTTTTGCATTAAAACTGCACCCACGGCGTAATCTGAAGCATCAGCCGCGATCTCCAAGTTCTCGTCCCCTTCCGGGAATTTTAACACTGGGGCATTAATTGGAACTGTTTTTTAATTGTTCAAAAGCCCTGTTTGCTTCCGCTGTCCATGCAAACTTAGATTTCTTCCGTTTTAAAACTAACAGAGGTTCAACAACATCTGTTAAATTTTGGATAAAAAACGGTAATACGAGCACATGCCAAAAAATGATGAAAGTTTCTTCACCGTATTTGGCGAAGGATCATTTTTTATTGCTTTTATTTTAGAATCCTCAATCTTGATACCCTTAACTGAGATTTTGTACCTGAAATATTGCAATTCTTTAGTTGCGAACTTACATTTTGTAGCATTAATAGTTAAACCTGCTTCTTTTAATAATGAAAAACTTCGTGGAGGTCTTCCGCATATTGTTCAATAGTGTCACTAGTTATAATGTTATCATCAAGATAAATCAAAGTGTATTTTCCGAGGACGGGACGTAGATTCCATCGCGCATTGAAAAGTTGACGGGGCACCGCAAAGCCTAAACGGTATACGTAAAAATGCATAAGTGCCCGATTTTTTAATAAATGCCGTCTTATTAAGGTCTTCTGGTTTCATGGCTATTTAAAAGTAGCCTGAAGTAAGATCAAGAGTTGTCATAAATTTTTTAGACCTTATTTTTCGTAATATTTCTTCTATTACCGGTAAAGGGTAAATAGAGTATTTAGTCATGCTATTTAATTTGCGATAATCAATGGCAAAACGCCAAGCTTTTGGATCCGAGGGGGGCAAAGTATTTCTCTTTCAGCATAGCACAACTGGGCTAGCATATTCACTGTTGATGGGAGTTATTACCTTAACATTTAACATCTGCTTTATGTGGTGTTCTATTATTGATTTTTTTCCTTATCATAATGATAAGGTTTTGCTTTACATGGTTCACTTGATTTCAATTCAATAACATGGGTTACTATCTGTATATTACCGGGCTTTTCAGAAAATAATGTAGAAAACTTACTTACAAGTTCTTCCAGCTTGGCTCTTTCACCTTGCTTTAGATGCTGGAGGTCGATTTCCGGTATAATTTCCTCTTCCACCACCCTTGGCACCATTTCCAAAGCAATGGAATTTTCCGCAATAATCATGGTGGCGTTCGCCGCCCTAAGGAACTCGGTACCTAAAAGGATTTACTTTGTAAATTTTTAACAACAAAAAATAGAACTTTCAAAACTTCGTTTTTTACCTGAACGTTAAGCGATAGCTTGCCGACACATTCACAAACTTTTCCTTGTGCGGTCATGATTTCCGGCTTTTTAAATAATCTTCTTTTTCAGAAATTCAGATAGCAGAAGTTTTAGCTTAAAAATTATTAGTGCCTTTAAGAGTGTCCCTTTAAAATTTTCAAAATTGTGGGTGAGGCTTCCAACTTCTCCGAGTAACAATTTCCCAATACCTTTCCACCATGACTCCGCCTGTCCTCGGAAAGCACTCGAAGCAATAGCTTTCGAGTCTTTCGAGTACAGGATACAACTGGAAGTGAGTTTTAAGGCTTCCAGGAATGAAGTGATGGAGTTCTTGCCGTCTAGGAAACCAAACCCATCCAATGGGCTTGTTACCATCGGGTCTACGACTTCTGCATCTTGTGGGGATAATTTTCCGTCCTGATCATTGGCCATCTGATCCGAGTGGAACTTCGGGCGCCAAATGTAGGACTCTCTGATTTATCTGGTAGTGTAACCGTTCAGATGCGTGTAGATACCACACAGGAGACGTGTGAAAAGAACCCTTTATTACCTGTTTTAAAATTCACAATGCGTTGACTTGACACTAACAAACTACGCCTCACTCGGGAGCTAATTCAAATAGCAAGAACTAAACAAAAAATTTGAAGATATTAACAAGTAGTAGAATTATGCTACAAAGCTCAGACTATCCTGTTTTCTAAAGAAGCGTTGAAAATTATGGATTATGGTTTCATTTGATGTCAAATAACTGTTTACTAATGTTCCAGTCGAAGGGGCACTAAAATGTCTTGAAACTAGGCTTCGGGAATTCCATTTCACACATACTGAAATTGATGAGTTACTGGTGATTTGGTTTCGCTTACTAAAGTCTCTCTGAGTCAAAGCCACTTTGTTTTCCAAAATGAATATTATCGTCAAATTGAAGGATTAGCTATGAGTAATCCTCTCAGTCCTGTATTTGCTGACATTCATCTGCACTATTTAGAGGGAAAATTATTTGATAAACTACCTTTTCGTCTCTGGATTCGTTATGTAGATGACACTTTTGCACTTCTTGATGGTAATAAAGATGATTTATCCGAGATTTTATCTATTATAAATTCAATTGATCCAGCCATCCAATTCACTCTTGAAATTGAATCCAACAACTCCCTCCTCTTCCTTGATATTCTTATAATCCGCAATGAAATTGATTTTAGCACTACTGTGTACCGTAAACCCTTTGCAGTTTTTACCACCGCATGCTTAGTCATGTCACCCTGTTAAGCAAAAAATGCCTTCTTTTTACTATTATGTATTTCGCGCGCTCAAAGTTTGTTCCACAGAATCCTTGCTTACCAATGAACTTAATTATTTAAAAGCAGTTGCTATTGACCGAGGATTGTCTCCTGTTATCATTGATGAAGCTGCTAAAAAATTTTCAGATTCCCATAATTGAAGACATTCCACTGTTAGAAATAATATTAATGACATTGTCGTGCTTCCATTTTATCATTCTGCTAGTCATAAAGTTGCACGGATTCTCCACAAATTCAATTTTCAAGTCAGTTTTTCCCCTAGCAATAAAATTCACGGTTCGACTCTAAAAGATTGCGTTTCTGACTTTAATTCTTGGGGAATTTATAATATATCGTGTCAGTGTGGCTTGAGATGTATTGGCCAAACAAAAAGAGCGTTAAAGTTTCGTATCAAGGAACATGAATCTTATGTCCGAAAGGGCGAAATTAACAAGTCTTCAATAGCGTATCGTAGTTGGAAATTTAATCATAATTTTGACTTTGGAACTTTGGATCTAAAATTATCCAAAAAACTTCTTCTGTTGGTGAATTTCATATTCACAAAGATTTAACATGTTTAGTGAATGATTTTAAGTCTAATCCAGTCCTTCCTAACGCTTTTAAAATTCTATTAACATAATTCTTGATTATTATTTTTGACGATAGATGGCGTTGCCTCCTCGCGCGTGGTTCTACCTGAGGGTATAATAAAGCCGTTACTGAGGTTGCTTTCCCTTTCAAGATATTTTGTTCTCCTGATTAGGAGAGACCTGTAGCTGCCCTCGAAATCGATTGAGTGTTTTAGTAAATGTACGCCAAATACAAGGTTGTTTCAGCGATTTTGATTGTCACATTGGCGTGTTTCTCTTCTATTCCTTAGTATCATCTTCAACTGCCTAAAAGAACAGTGTTACAGGTTACATACTAAAAGAACAGTGTTACAGGTTACTGCTAAAGTTTATGATCCAACTGGATTTATATCTCCATTCGTGATTAGCATTAAAATCCTGCTACAGCAGATATGGGTAAAAGGTCTTGATTAGGACGAACAGCATCCAAATGATATTGAAACTGAATTAAGAAGTGGCTTGCAGAAATAATTCATTTACAAGAAAAATCGATAGATAGAAAATACTTTCAAAATGTTGATAAGCAAAATAGTGACATTTCCTTGCACATATTCTGCAATGCAAGTAATAACGCATGTGGATGTGTAGCATATTTCAGATATACAAATAAATTCGGTGAAATCGAAACGAGTTTCATATTATCGAGGCCCAGAGTAGCTCCTCTTAGGAGCTTAACATTACCCCGATTAGAATTGTTGAGAGCAGTGACTGCAGCTGTAGTTGCAAAATATCTAACTAAATTATTTAATCATATTTGTCAACAAATATATTTATGGACAGATTCGCAAATCGTATTACATTGGATCAAAGGATCTAGTAGCAAATGGAAACCTTTTGTCTCTAATGGGTTGAAGAAATTCAAGCCTTGACAAGTGCCAATAACTTGAAACATTGTAGCGGTAAGAAAAATCCCGCTGATTCATTAACCAGAGGTTTAAGCGTAAATTCTCTGAAAACTTGTTCACTTTGGTGGTTTGGACCAGAATGGTTACAAAACCAATATATAAACTGGCCAATTCAACAGAATTTTGACATCAAAAACGATGAACAACTAGAAAGCCGTAGTAAGATATCTGTTTATGATATTGTTGTGAAACGAGATGATCAACTATTGGATGTGACAAAATTCAGTGATGTACTGAAATTTCTCAGAATTGTGGCATGGATTAAACATTTCGTTGTTAGGGCAAGAAAACTACATACTAATAGTGGCAGATTAAGTGCTTCTGAAATTTAAGACGCTGAAATATTTTGTGTTCGTAAAGCTCAGATGGATTTCTTCACACCTGAAATTAAGGTTCTTCAATCTAACAAGTCAATTTCTCCATGCTCTAATATATTCAGCTTTTCTTGATTAATTCTTCGAATTAAGGGAAGATTAGAAGAAACCGAATGTACAGTTGACGAAAAGCATCCAGTTCTTCTTCCTAAAGATTCCAAATTTACTGAATTAATTGTAACATTTGTAACATTAAACATAATAATATTCTGCACGCAGGAGTTGCAGGAACTTTAGCCAAACTAAGGCAGAAATTTTGGATTCCTAAACGCCGTCAGTTGGTAAAGAAAGTCCTAGGGAACTGCTTAACATGTCGAAAATATGCAGTAAAACCAGCGAAACAAATGACGGTTCAGTTACCTAAAGATCGAATTGTTGAAAGTCCACCCTTCTATGTCACAGGAGTGGACTTGACTGGTCCGGTTTACACCAAGTCTAAAATTATATTCAGAAATCATACATCGTATTGTTTACGTGCACTGTTACCCGAGCATTACATCTAGAACTCATTTTCAATATGTCTGCAAATAAATTCATTTTGGCTCTCAGACGTTTCAGCTTGAGAAGAGGAAACTGTCGCACCTTTTATTCAGACAACGCGAAGACTTTCAAATATGCTGCCAAAGATTTATAGTATTTTTACAACATAATTAAAGCAGAAGACGTTCAAAATTTTCTAGGAAATGAAGGCTTGACTTGGAAATTTATTGTGGAACTTGCTCCATGATGGGGAGATTTTTACGAACGCCTTATGAAAAGCATTAAGGAACCGTTGAAAAAGGTATTAGACAGAGCTCAACTGTATTTTGAAGAATTTATGACTGCATTGACGAAGGTCGAAAATATTGTGAATAGACGTCCCTTGACCTATGTTTACAATGATTTACATGAACCTGAACGACTTTCACCAGCTGATTTTCTATTGATCCCACATAAAGATGAATATCCATACAACTTTGCTGAGATCCTGAATAGCTCTCCAACAAGAGAAAATCTAGTAAAACGAAAGGAATATTCGACAACGCTTATAAAACAGTTTCGGAAGAAACTGAAAAATCAATATCTTCTTGATTTAAGGAATGCTCATTTCTTCGGTACACCCAAAACTAAGAAAAATCTTAAAATTGGTGATATAGTTTTACTTGAAGGAACAACTAAATCTAAGTACCTCTGGCATTTAGGTCGAATAATTCAAGTTCTTAAAGGACGTGATGGTCTTGTACGATCACGTGTGACAAAAACTAAAAAAGGGAACTTTAAAAGAACTGTGCAATTGATATACCCCCTTAAACTGTCAGACGGAAAATGAACTAATTTCATAACCTTTTATTTTTCCTTATATTTCATGTTCACTAAAATTAATTTAGTTAATTAGTTTAGTTAGTACTAATAATTTGCTGTTTGTAATTCAAATTAATACTATTTACTTATTGAGTAATATTTTGATTGTATGCTGTTAACTATGCTTATTAATTTTATAGAACTTCCCTTTTGCTGTTTATGTTTATATCAATTAAATGTACTTGATAGTGATATGTAGGTTGCTTTCTTACATTTAAATTCTTTTGTATGTTGAAATAGTGATAATTTTTTATCAAGTGGGGAGTGTTGAAAAATCCCACAAACGATTTTTGTATCGCCGTTAGAGGGCGCTTCTCATTTTAGAAGAGATTGTAAATTTAGTTTGCGATGTAGAACGAGTAATAACTACCGATGCATTCCGGTTTTTGTTTTTGTAAATAAAATAATTCTTTTTGTAGATTGTTGAAGTACTGGCTTCATTTAGTACTAAGTATGATAAAATATCTCTCATGGAAGTCATAAAACAAATCGGATATAAATAATAGCTCTTACCTGGTTCTTGATCTTCTGGGCTTCTAAAGAGAGTAACTGAAAATTACTTAGCTTTTAATGCTTTATTGACACTTTATAACGAGTTATAATTAACTTGACAAGACACATCTACACATCAAGCTACATTCTTAACACAAAGTAAAAAAACAGTTCTGAGTTCAAAGGCTCACTATCGCCATCTATCGGCTGAGTTTGTAACATCCTCTGGGGCCAACAGTTCGTCAGAAGACGCAAATGTTCATTAATTGTTGACTGAGAGTTCCAGAGGACATAACAGTTGACAGGTCTCCTAATGAGAGTTCCATTCGAAAGTCTCACTGTGCATGCACGAACATGACCATTACGTCCAGAATGTAATTCTGTCACAATACACATTCGCCATAAAAGTCTAGGCATGTTGTCATCTTTTATCAAAACCACAGTGTTCTCTCGAAGTTCTGTGGGCAGGTTACTGATCGTGACTGGTGAGCTGATCGAAGCTCAAGAAAATATGATGCCTTCCATCTTTTCCAAATTAAGTAAATCTTCTTGGTTTCTTCTCATCTTCAAAAGCTTAGATTAGGAGGAATGAATTCCTTTAATTACTTTAATCACTTTAGGGAGAGTTAATAATCGTCGTCCAATCAAAAAATGTCCAGGTATTAGTGGTTCTGGTTCATTTCGATCGCTGAAAACGTGAGAGGCCTAGAGTTGATAACTACCTCTGTTTCTATCAATATAACTTCCAATTCTTGAAATGAAACTGATGTTTTTCCTAAGACTTTCCCCACAGACATCTTTACTGACCTCACTAAGCGTTCCAAAAACCACTCCACCAGGCGGCTCTTTTGACGATAAATTTCTATTTGATAGAAAATCTCCCAAATAAATTTTGCACTTCTTGCCCTCCCATGATTCTCCATAGCAGATTCAGTTCTCGGTTTGCCTTGTGCAATGTCTTTGCATTATCACTATAGATCACACTGCAAATGCTTCTTCTTCGACAAATTTTCGAAAAGCTTGTAGAAATGTCTGAGTGGTTAAATCAAGAGTCAATTCCAAATGTATCGCTCTACTTACGGCGTAAGTAAAGAGCAGTACATAGGTCTTCTTCATGGTATCTCGATCTTTAATATATAATGGTCCTAAGTAATCCAACCCAGTCGTTTGAAAAGGATATGTTTCTGATATTCTGTCAGCTGGCAGTGTCGCAGTAATCTGAGTCAATAGGTTCGTTCGAGATTTCTGGCATAAAAGACATTTATGTATAATACACTTAATTCTTTGCCTGGTCCTTAAAATCCAAGTTTTCTTCTTAAACTGAGTTAGTGTTTCTGCTACACCTCCATGTTCAACCAATTCAACCAATCTAAATTAGAAATAGTTCTTATTTCTTCAACTCCGTTTTTTTACAAGCACTTTCAATCTTCGAGAATTTCCCTTGATCCAATGAAGAACAATCATTGAATCGGACCAGAGAGAAAATTTACTATCCTTCGGAAGTTCCAAGTTGTTTCGAATGTACTGAAATAATTTAGCTCCTACAAGCGCTGCAAGACGTTCTAGCCTAGGTAATGTAATTTCATGCACTTGTCCAACTCTTGATTTTGAAGTTACTAAAACCGAACTGGAGTTTCCAACTAACTTGCTGTAACGTAAATAAATTACAGTTCCATAAGTTGTTTTGCTTGCATCTACAAAGTAATGAAGCTGCCAATTAGATAATTCGTCATTTTCTTTTAGTTCGAATAAATCCCGTGGTGACGTCACTTCGTTAAATTAATGCAATTCTTCACACCAGTCTTGATATGTTTTCTCATATCTGATGGTAAGGGTTCATCCTATTTTAGTCTTCTCTTCCATATTTCTTGAAGTATCCTTTTCACCCTAATTGTGAACGCAGAAATAAGTCCAATTGGATCAAACACCTTTCCAACAGTTCTTATTACACCTCTTTTCGACGATTTGAATTCCTATACACTGCTCGAGATTGAAAATGCACCACCAAAAACAAGTGGTCAGGAATTTATGCAAATTTTAGAGCAGACGCACGTCACTGTGTTATGCGAATGATGTGAAATGTGCAGCTCTCCGATGCACGTGAAGTAAGATATAAGGGAAGGAACGTGCAGACTGGGCAATATTCGTGACGTTATTTCTGCCAGATGAATTATCGAACAAAGTTGGTTTTTGTCCCAGAGGATACGTGTAATAGGAGAGAATGCCAGGCCGCCGTCAACGGAGGCACTTCCAGCTGATAGATGATTTTACGAGGGGTATGGTGATCGGATTGAGAAGGGCGGGTTGGTCCTTATGTCAAATCACAGCTGATACCCACATGGATGCGAGCACGTTGCATCGGCTATGGCGAACATCGTTGGAACAAGGGAATGTGGGAAGAACGAGGGTTGCAGGTGCAGCGAGAGCGACGTCAGCATGCGTGGATCGACGCATCCGCCGACAAGCTGTGGCGGTCCCGCAAGTCACTTGTACCGCGATTCTGCAGCATGTGCAAGATACCCTGGATGTTCCCGTGTCGACGAGAATCATTTCCCGTCGATTGGTTGAACGTGGCCTGCACTCACGGCGTCCGTTAAGAAGACTGCCACAGCATAGACGCCAACGTTTAGAATGGTGCCGGACTGGAGCGATATGGATGACAGAATGGCGAAACGTCGTGTTTTCAGATGAATCACGCTTCTATTTATCCAGTGAAAGTCACCGAATACGTGTGTGGCGTCGACGTGCAGACAGATCTAATCCGGCAGTAACTGTGGAACGTGAAACAACGTGGCATAATGGTTTGGGGCGCTATTGCCTACGATTCCAGGTCACCTCTAGTTCGTATTTAGGGCACTATGACGGCCCAATGACACTTGGATAATGTACTGCGGCCGGTGGCAATCCCCTACCTTCAGGGGCTGCCTAATGCAACTTTTCAGCAGCATACCGCCCGACCACACAGTGCTCGCATCTGCCAACATGCTCTGCAAGGTATACAAATGCTTCCCTGGCCACCGTACTCTCCTGACCTCTCAGCAATCGAATATGTGTGGGATGTGATTGGACGCCGTTTGAAGACTCTGCCCCTGCCTCGTTCAGAAGACGAACTGTGGAAAATGGTTGAAAAGGAATGGAGAGCTATCCCTCAGGACGCCATCCGCTCTCTTATTGACTCTATGCCTAGACGTGTTTCTTCGTGCATCGCTGTCCGTGGTGGTCCTACATCCTACTGAGCCGACGCCGTTCTCGCTCTGTATTCTGACTATCATTTTGAAATAAAGATCCCTTATTCCTGCTTGCTGTCTCTGTCTTTTTTCCAAATTTCATCACTTTCTGACCACTCCTTCTTGGTGTTGCATTTTCAATATCGAGCAGTGTACATTCTTCGTGTTCATCAGTTGTTCGTTGTCAATGCGTATGTTATTTTCCTTAGAATTCCAGCAATAACCGAGTACCTTACAGGGCGAAGTTTCAGAAGCAATTTTCTCATTGAATCCATCTTGAAGTAGAGGTACATTTGTTCGCCATTTCCTTAATGTTAAATCCAGCTTCTCCTAAAACGAACTTCACCTGCCGATGTACTTCAAAGGCAGTTTCTTCATCTTGCAAACTATAGATAAGATCATCAACATATAATTTATTACTTAGGATTTGGAACACGACTGGGTAGTCTCTTTCATACTTACTCACGTGGTGTTTCAATGTTGCATTTAGCAAGAATGAACTTGATTTGTTTAATTTGTATTTTACTTATTCATCCCAAACATATTATTATGATTGATTATGAAAGAAATTTTGGAGGGTTTAGAAAAAGTCGTATGTTCACTGATGGATTGGGATTCGGGGAGAAGATAGGATGTTCTTTTGTAGTATTTTATTTTGAAATGCAGAATGATCATAAGAAATTTTAGCGTGAAAACTAGAGCTCGGTTTATCAAGCAGAAATGATTGCTATATTGCATGCGTTGAAGTAAATTGATAAACATTTATTAGAAGTAAAATTAAAATTTACACAGCATGTGTCTCCATTCTTCAGTTTTTCTCTGTTCCGAATCTAAAAATTTGACTATAGTTGAAATAAAAAATACGATCCTTAAACTTAAGGATCGTCGCAGTACAGGTTTGACTTGGGTCAAAGCACATGCTATAATTAAAGGTAACGATAGGGTGGACAATAGGGTGGACGATAGGGTAAAGAAGCCGATGTCCAGGCTAATGATGAATGTATTGCGAACTTATCTGGATCGAGGAGGAAAGTCACAGGAGTTACAAAAATAAATTTATGAAAAACTGGGAGAAAGACTAGATGCAGTCTGGGAAAATGTAAAATGTATGAAATGGTTTAAAATTATCAAAAACAGGAAATTATTTACTCAACCAGTTAATAACAGGTCACCGGAGATTTCTTGTATACCTGAAAAGATTTGGGATTCAAAATAATGACTTATATTTGGAGCGTGGCCTTGCCGGTGATTACAGATATTTTATTGGGAAATGTAAATTGACTTAAAGGGTTAGGGGAAAGTTTGGAGTAATTAATGCGGAGAATTATTTTGACAAGACTTCGACTAAATTTGCACTAACGTTTAGGACTATTATAAACTTAAATAGGAAAGTTATAGGAATTGCTTCCTAGTTTTGTTTTATGTGGTTTAGCATATTTTCTTTATTTTTTGTTATTGTTAACCCCATTATTTAATTTTCTACTTTCCTTTTGTGTTGCTCCATATCCAGCCTTTTGGTTATGTGTGAATTATGCTTTGCAGGCATTTTATTTGAACTTTAGCTGGGATGTACCTTATGATTTATTTTCTTTTCTTTAGGTACTCGGTTCTCAGCACTGCGGTTTCCAGAGCTTTGTTACTGTTACGCATTAGGGTATAAGGTATTTCTCCTGTCTTCTTAGGGTGCCTTCGTGGTGTAGTGGTCAGCACGCTCGGCGCATAAGCAAGAGATCCGTGGTTCGAGTCCCGGGGAGGGCATTGCTCATTTTTCATGTCTCCTGGTTCTAATAACCTATACAAGGGTTTAATTTTATTTATTTCTTTCGGGACATAGCTAGGTCACTGGTTGACATCGATTTTTGTTTGAGTTTGGCGTAGCTTTTTTTTTTTTTTTGTCATAGAACTATTTACGTGTGCTGAGTGGGCCTGCTGAAACTTGTTGCTTACCCTCCTTTACCTATGTATAAGTTTGCGGGAGATAAAGTAGAGATAAATAGGTAAATACGGAAAACAAAAGCCAGAGCTTCTAAAATAAAAATTCTTCTGAGTTTTGGATTATTTATTAACAGTTTTTGTTTTATCAGTTTACAGCAGTAGATATGAGTATCATTTATGTAATAAATAAAACAGACTTGTAAGTGTAAGACTGTGTTCAAAAGTATTCAGAAGGCAAGTTGTTAAACATATTTTTAATTAAATAAAATCGATTAGTAGGCGTTTTTTATTTCAAATGTTCTTTCTATAAAACCTACACAATTTTAATTTCCATATAAATTTAATTAAAAAGCGTTACATAACAAAAGTTGTCGCACTTTGATATTTTGAGTTCTTTAATTCAGTCGTTAAACAGTGGTCAGGGGTCTGCTACTAATCGTTCGATATAATCTTTTTGAAACACCTCTTGTGTACCGTAGTTTTAAGAGCAAAAAGTGTATGTTTTAATGCGGACAATTGATTTCACTTTCAAATTAAAAATAAAACTATAAAAACTAATATATTCTAATCATTTTTCTTTAAACATTTTGAGAATTGAACTTTTTTCGTAACAGCTACGGGCACCACAATTTGCTGGCGTTGTCTCAATATCACAAAAGAGTATTCTTAGACACTCAATATTCAAAAGCGGGGTACTTCGAGAATTTATATAATTAACATAAGACATCTTATGTTATTCCGGCATAGTATTCACGGCAAAGCTTTTATTTAAAAGTAAGAATAATGTTCCATTGGCATATGAAGGTTCTTTTGGGATAGCGTATATTAATATTTGTTGTAACATATTAATACTTGTTCGAATAATCGAGATTCTGATTGATTTGTTTACTGAATTTGGGCTAATAACTTATAAATATAGATTTATGGGTCATTTTCAATACTCATTTACTATACGGCAATTATAATAGTCCATAATATCTTTTTATAAAAGATTTTGTAAATTTATATAAATATTTATTTTTATTTGGTTATATTTTGATTTTTATAATATTATGTATTGTTTAATTTGTTTATATACTTATTTGCTACATTTTATGTATTCATTGTACTACGCATTTTTGTTTAGTCGATTTGTCGTCATTTATTGCATCTGCAAGTGTTTATTTCGCGTATTATGTTGCAGATCTTGTAATTTTGAATCGATCGATGTTTGATGCACTCTGATTTTTGTAATCATCAATACTTTTCGCGTGTTAAGGAGACGTTACTTAAGCTCTACTTTTTTCTCAGAGATATTCGTAGCTGTCATCTTAATGCATGAACTCTGAGTTATTTCAATAGGGTCATTTTCATCCTGCTTATCTAGCGCAAATGTTACAGAGGTACCCGCAAAGCGCAATATAATCTTTAAATAAAAAAAAACTAATACTGCGTAAAACTGTGTTTTATTATCCAATGCTTAAAGTTTATTTGTAGCACATTTGCATTAATTCTTAATCAAATAATATTTTTCAGTCTCTGGTAAAATAGGGATGAACAGCAGTTTCCATGCAGACCCAAATCCAAAGAATTTCCTCTTTTCTACAGTATGTCAGAACCTGGAAATTAAACAAAGATATTTAACTTATTAAAAATAGTGTTGCTTAAAAATATTCTTATTTGAATAGACTATGACTAAACACAATAATGCGGGATGCCGCTAAACAGCGGAAACGAAATTTTGCAGTCATTTTATAATGATTTTTTTCCTTCTTTACGGTACGTCTCTGTAGTATTATTAGAAATACGTCCGACTAGCAGTCGAAAGGTCTACAGTTTGAATCTCAGCGAAAGCATCGCTGGCTTTCCTATTTCCTTCTTCAAAAAGCCGAATAGATTTTATAAGTAGTGCCCAAACAAAAAGTGGAGGAAGATAATTCGAAATCACCTAAATTTGGCTCCTGATTCTCCTACCTCCTCATTCGCCCTTTCAAATGGAACGAGTGCAAACAATTTTAGCTCCCTGTGTGCTTTCATGATGTAAATTGAAGCACATCCAATTATAAATGGAAGGTCCGGAATTCGAATTCGGTGAGAATTATGTTTCCTGCTTTGGAAAACCTAAAAGTATTATCAGTTTAACTAGTCATAAACTGAAAATACAGCTTTAAAGTTTACAGCATAAAAAAAAGCTAAAATATAAAAGCTCAACATATTTCAAAGTAAGCACAATATAACTGTTCCTGTTTTATATGAGTATTACTTCAGACACGATTTTGATTTAACACAGTTTGCTGGACAGGGATTTTCTTTAACTTTTACGTGATTTATTTTCAACTGATACGATTAAAATTATATATTTGGAAAATTTTATAATGTATTTTCTACCTTCTCTCTGCATGCTTTCATAGTGTAACGGTAGCACATTCGGCGCGCATT
Source organism: Stegodyphus mimosarum (assembly GCA_000611955.2). Lineage (NCBI taxonomy): Eukaryota > Metazoa > Arthropoda > Arachnida > Araneae > Eresidae > Stegodyphus > Stegodyphus mimosarum. Next base: position 29,197 of record KK119450.1, read on the forward strand.
CGAAAGTTCCAGGTTCGAGTCCCGGCGAGCGCATTGCTCATTTTTCGTGTTTCCTACTTCAAAAATCCTAATAAATCTTCAGTGGCGCCCGAACTAAAAGGTGGTGGATGATGGTTCTTCACCAGGATTTGGAGACTGGGTCCCCTAAATCCCAGTCGCCCTTTAAAAGGCAGAGCACATAAGGTATTTTCTCCCTTCTTTCCGCATCCTTCGTGGTGTAATGGTAGCACATTCGGCGCGCATTCGAGAGGTCCAGGTTCAAGTCCTGGTGAGGAAATTGCTCATTTTGCGTGTTTCCTGCTTCAAAAATCCTAATGACTCTACAGTCTTTCATTTAAATTTAAATTTTAAATATTTTTATACAACGAAGTATGTATGTTTCCAGTACTAAAAAGAAAATCTATGTTAATGGTTACAAATATAAAGTCCACATTAGGACTTTTATGGACACGGTTTGACTCCCATATACATTGTATTTTCTTTGTAACATTCATAATATTTTCCTTAGTTAACTTATTTAACTATAAGTTAACCAAGGAAAATATTATGAACAACTATTTCCTTTAAATTATTTTTTAACTTTAAACTATTTTCGCATGCTATATCTTGGTATAATATACTATTCAGTATCATTCGTGGTTTCATGTAAGTGGAACAGATCTTTGTATGTATGTCTTAGCTGCAGGTAGGAAGACTGTACAGTATTTCCTTTTACAGAATTTGAAAAATTCTAACTTGATATACTATGGGTAAAAATATTTGTTGTACGGAAGCCAAGGTTATGGATATATTAGCATCATACCTGCAGTAACTACTGAAATATACCTAACTGAATCTTTAAATAAAATAAATGCCTCTTTTTATAAAACGAGACAATTGTTTTAAATGGAATATTTAAGAGATATTGCGAAGTGTCATGAGAAAACTGTTTCCGTAATGTACAAAGACAGGATAGCAGCAGTTGTTTAATTCTAGCTGTTAGCTAGCTGAGCATCTTAAAATGGAAATTCTTAAAGCTATTCGTGATTTCGTGACTGAGTTACGAAATGACGGATTATCTATGAAAAGCTGATGAAATCATTAATACATCGAGGTCTACGGTATGACATAATATTAGAAGATACTATCATCTTCAAACTTTTGAAGATAGAGTTCGATTCAGAAACCTCCAAAGCTAAACTGCCTGCAGAAAAGAAATATCATGAGTAATAATCCATGAGCAAGTGCGTCTCAACTCGTAGCTGACTTAAAGACTGCTGGCAACATAGAAGTGACACATTAGACTGTAAGAAATGGCATTAGAAAATCAGATTACGATGGACATGCGGTCCATAAGCAGCCTTTTATAAGTCTCTGTAACAGAAAAAATGCTCGGGTTTGCGATGAATCATGTAAGTAAGCCTTTATCGCTCGTCGAGTTATGGTCAGGAGAAAATTAAATCAGCAGATGCTAACTAAGAATTTATGTGGAAGTATCAAACATGGTCGCGGAGGAGTCATGGTTTGAGGATGTGTGAGGGTTGCTGGTATCGACAATTACGTTTTATAGAAGAAGCTAAGGATTAGTACAAAATGTTTTAACCAGCTCAAAAAAAAAATTAACCTTTACAACCAGATTTACGTTCCAGCAGGACAGCGAACCTAAACACATTGCCAAGATTTCTGAAGCATGAAGCCTCATTCATGTTAAACAGAAGCTTCATAGTCCACCTGAGGCTTCCACTGGGAAGAAATTGGTCGTGCCTCATATGTGGGAAGAAATTGGTCGTGAACTAAAAAAATACGATATTAGGAACAAAATTGAACTAAAGAGTACCACTCAAGATATTTGGAACAACATTTCATTTCAAACAACCAAGCAACTCGTGGGAGGCATGCCACATCGTTTCAAAGAAGTAGTAAAGGCCAAAGGAAACTCTACCGATCATTAAGTGTAACTTGATTAACATGAAAACGTCTTTTATAAATTATGCAAATATGGTACGGAAAATTTTTTTGTCCCTCAATAGTGACATTTTTTGTTTCTTTAAATTTAATTTTTTAATTATCTCAATGGTTTTTCTTCATAAAATTTGTCAATAATATACACAATTGTGCACAACAACCAATTTGTTAATTTTTATTTTCTTCACAAAAGATTTTGTGTAACAAATTAAACTTTTATTTACGGTTTCAATGGGGTAAGCGAACTTCCGAGATGGAAAGTAGTGTGTAGACCAGTGGTGTGTTTAATATTTATTTTAAACTTAAACAAAGATTTCTTAGTTAAATAAAAAATGAAACAGGAACATAGTAACAAAAAAGAAAGACAGCTTTCGCATGATGGGACTTATACCTACAGCATTTCTCAGACAAAAACCTCTTCTTTTTCTCTTGCGTCGCAAGAAAAACGCACAAGGGGGTGTCCTTAACGAATTTTTTCTCTTGATTACTTTCCGGCCACTTAGAGGGCACTAGCGGTATATTCCCAAGAGAACGGGAAGTCCTTTAATTGAAACCTGATGTTTTATCAAAACTGAGGATCGTTACAACGGGCAGTGATGGAACGCACAAAAACTTTTTTTACCTGCTACAGATTAGATTTCTTTGACTGCCGCAAAACACTCGAGGACTATCTGCCAAAGTGGAGTCGTCCTTTCGTAGAGTGTTTTCTAATGATAAATTTCAGTGAAATGAATATTGAAGTCGATTTAGTTTTCATAACAATCTGATTTTAAAAGAAAAACGGCAATAAATAGCACTACCCTAAGTTTTTTAATCATGGGTGCAACTTAATAGTAACAATTTGAAAGAAACAATGCATTTTAATGATGGAGAAAGTAAGTTACATGCCTGGTACTTAATCGGTTTCAATAATCTTTTTCATCTTTCCAAGTTCTACTGGATCCAAACCGGAATCTTCTGGGATGAGTAATTCGTTTTCACTAAAGGGTTTTCTTCTCTTCAAAGTCACGTTGAAGTGCAGGAGCGGGTACGCTTCTTTGCAGCAACTGTAATGTTTCGATTCTCGACTAGCACGAGCTTCCATGAGCTTCCACTCCGCATTATTGTCTATGAAGTCTGAAACGTCCACCTGCAAAGATAAAAATCTCTAGTTTATTCTTGAATATTATGAAAAATGTAAAATATTCCGCAGAAATATTTAACGGATGAGACAAAATACTATAAAGTATGTCATATATATGTATATATAATTTTAAAACCTGGAAACCTCTGTAATAAATTGTAAAGAATAACGCAGTAATCGGCATTAATATCGGTCTCAACTGTTTGTACTGTTGCGATAAATCCAGTGCAAAAGTTTGCAAGATTTGAACAATACTTACCAACAAATAGTTCAAGTAATCAGTTCTAGAAGATATGCAAGTAGGAAAATGAGAGAAGAACTTTTGATGAATTATTCGCTTATTATATGCTTCATAAAAGTCCCATATTATGACACAGTTCTTACGAACTAATAAGTATGCATTCATCAAGGACACTTATGAATTCTTTTGAACTCGTAAATATGTAAACATCAAGAAATCTTTTAAACATGTATCTTTATTTTTATGTACTCCGTTATATTCTTATAATACTTCAAAAAAAAACGCCTTTTTATGAATTTACCTCATGCCTCTAATGCTGTAATGTGGTAGGACATAGTTCTGATTACTAAACACAAAGCTCACTTGTCTCTACTCTACAGTTATGACTTAGATCTTTTTACAGCATCTTTATACAGTATACTAAAGTAACAAGACTGTATTCGTATCACAATTATTGAAATCCTGGTGTCTTGCCCCGTGGTTTCTTAACATCTGACGGGTGTCAGTTATTAGTAAGAAACGTGTATTGTCTCATAATTTCTAAATGTCTACGGTGTTCCATTTTACCTTTGGCCCTCCCACTTACCGGATGTTCTGCTTACTGAACATTTCTGGCCCAAGATCATACAACACCTAGCACACCTCAGGTCATCCAATTAATCCACAAAGATAACATTTACAGAATATCGAACCGTATAAATTCACATATTCCAAACATACCCAAGCATTTGACTCTCTAAATCCCTGTCTTGCAGTAGGTGTAATTGTCATCTATGGTGGCCATGACATTAAGGTCAAATTTAGACTTATCTTCTATGATGAATTTCCTCGCATTTTCGAATGGAATTAATTGCTGATAAATTTTAAAGCAGTTCAGTTGCTGGAATTTCTTTACCCTTTTTGTATTTTGGAACCGGTTTTTTGGTGTAAGAGTTTAAACCCGGATGTTCCTTAATTCAATGAACAGTTGATTTTGATATACTACATTTTAACAACATGATTGCCAGGAATGTCTGTTTTATTGGCGAACTTCTATACAACTAATTTAATTACCTGTTTTCTTGTTTGTTGTGATCCCTTTTGCAAAGTTTTGACTCATAACCTTATTCTATAAACTGTTTAAAAACTCAATCATTTCTTTTGATATTTGCCTGATTTTACAACAAAAATGTTGCTCCTTTTAGCACTGCAAATATATGTGGGTGGGGGGGTTGAAGATGATATCCTTCGCTAATTAATACTTCTACACTTTTTCCACGCCACAGAAACATTTAATGATATAAAGAAAAAGCTATACAGGTTGAATTAGATAACAGCGCCTTAGCGCTTTCTCGCGCTTGTTGGATACAATACAAACACAGTTCTGCATCAGTTTTGCATTAGTTTTGTTATTTTAAATAGCCGCTCGGCGCCTACTCGCGCTCGCTACCATTGTCACCACCTTCACGCGGTTCTCTGATATCATCGTCTCCATCTCCTCTCGCTGCAGGAGTACAGGTGATGCCCTCTGGTGGCTATGGAACTTAAGGATCCCACGTATATAACATCTATAATTTCGTTCTTAATAGTTTACGTTAAATGAGATACCACTACATAAAAGACTCTAGCATTTAAATGAAACTGCTATTGTTAAAGGAAATGAATTGCTTATGTCATGACAGCTTAAACGTTTTGCATGATTATCTTTCTTTACTTTATTTACTTATCTAAAATTATGATTACTATCCATTCTGTTATTAACACTCTTAATAGTAATTTCTGTTCCAGGTTTAACATTACCTTAACTACTGTTTGAGTATAGAATAGTGAATTTGTCCTTTTACTTTTATATTACTCACATTTCCTCTACGTTAAACTTCTTTTGCAAAACCTCGAAGCACCATGAAGGAAGTGGTTGTTTATGATGAAATTGAATATGTCTATAACTCATACACAGATAATAAAATGATTAAAAAATCAAGGTCATAGTACCTGTTCACGGCTCACAATCACCTATTGAATGTTCAAATTAGTAGTTGGTCGAACCGCCCCTGGCGGCAATGCATGCTTAAATTCGTCGACTCAAGGAGTGGTAGAGATTCCTAATGTCATCCTGCGACACATTCTGCCAGGCATTCATCAGTTGCCACTCCAGATCTACGATATTTTGTGGTGCTCGAATCTGGTTGCCTACCATGTCCCAGATATGCTGGACTGACGAAAGCTCTGGTGACCTTGCCGGCCAACGAAGAATATTAACAGCACGGAGACAGTCCAGAGATATGCGAGCGGTATGTGGCTGGCATTATCTTGTTGGAAAATGGCCTCAGGATGACATGCTGTGAAGGGTAATGCAAGCGGAGGCAAGATGGTATCAACATATCGTTGAGCTGTTAAAGATGTGTAAGGTTTTAGTTAAACTAACAAAGTTTTGTTTTAATTTAAATCTTTCTATCCCTTCTCATTTTCAACTTCCCGTTAGAAGAAGCGCGCGTTTTCAGCTTTATGCTAATTTGAAGTGGAGCCAAAGTTATATTTAAACGAAAGGTAGAAACCTTTCAGTGTGAGAGAGCTTTCAGTCTCAGACCACGATCATTCTATTCGACGTTCTCCTGACTAGCTAGCCTTTAAATTCTAAGCCTTATTATTCTATAGCGCTTTATGTGATTTCTTATTGAAATAAATCCAAGTGCGTCAGTATTAGTTAATCTCGCTACGCACCATTTAGGTTAGAGGCCAACCTCGCGTTATAAGCTCTGTGAGCGACAACTATTTAATTTCTATTTAGCTTTAGTTTTAAATTTATCTGATTGTTCATTTTAGACCCAAGTGTGGTCTGAGTGTGGTACGAGGAAGATTAAAAAAAGTAATAACTCATTTTTGAGGGCTAATTTACCAATAACAATTATACAACTTCTTTATTCCATTTACTAACTCCTTCTCATAAGCAATCTACATCTTCTGTTGCTGTGAGGTATTGTGAATACTATCTTTTTAAAATTCTACTTTTTAGCAACATTTTCCTGCAAAGTATTGTGTTTTGACTGTGATGATACTAAGAAGCAAAATAAAATGTTCGAAATGTAAGCGTATTTATGTAGTTAAATTTAAGGTGAGTACACGCATTTGGTACTCCAAGATTTAAGATAAAATTAACAAAAATCGAGATCTGACGAAAACAAGATTATCATCATTATTATTATTATGTTTAACCGTCTTTGGGACGTAGCATTACTGGATATATTGCTAGAAATCAAGTTTTGACATATTCTTTTATTTCTTTATTGCATTTTTATGAATTCTAAAATGTTTTCAAAACAGTGGCCTTTAACTTGAGTTTTAAAGAAACAGGAAAAAACCTGCAGGTGAAATGCCTGGATAGTAAGAGAGAAGTTTGAGTAAAATTACGCTTTTCTGTGCGGCAAACTGCTTGATAATACACTGTTGTTCAAAATTGAGGACATTTTCACAGTTTGGCCGATTTTTTCCAAAACTGATGGACAGATTTAAATGAATTTGCTATCGATAAATGGTGACATAACACAAAAAATATGTCAACCAATAGTCATGATACACACTCATAATAGTACATAAGGCTTATCGGCGCAGGATAGTCTAAAACACAGGTTGCAAAATTAAAAAAACGAGGCTAAGAGGAACGTGTTCCTCTAACAGTCTTAAAGGTTTCACAATCTGAGTTCATACTGGAAATCAGGACGTTTATGAGTCTATGTAAAAACCAATCGCACTCTCTATTTCAAGAATGCTATTTTCAGATCCTGGTGATTTCTTAAAGAAGGAAAAGGTAGCTGCAATGATCACCCAAAGAAAAGACCTCAATGACATGCTCTTAAGGGTTTATCTGTCTATCCCAGTTAATCTAATTACTTTCCAGAAAATCATCCACTCCGTTAATCTCATGTGGACGAGCGTTGTCAGCCATAAAAATTAACACTCTCGAAAAGGTAGACATATGGCCATAAGCTTTCTTCCCTATATCACGCAGCTTCTGTCAAAGTCATGAAGGTCTCTCTACGCCCATCCCACATCGTGCCTTCCTAGACCTTACATCCTCGGCTGCGATACTGGTTCCTTTCTTTCTGTAGGGAACGTAGTGAGTTTCTAATTCTCTCCACATGAATATATGTCGAGAATTAAGTGATGAAGCTAAATCAGGGTTTACCTATGAAAATATAAACCTCCACTAAGGATTTGTCGAAAGTTTATGTTTTTTGCACCATGCTAAATAGTCTCTTTTGTGCGCAAAAGAGAGAGGGTCGCAAACAGCACGTCTTCTTTCAAACTCACCTGGGAAATCTTAAAGCCTTGTGTTAACGTTTTATAGAATGTATTTGGCATACCGCTCATTTTTATGAACGATAACTTATTCACATAAGGTTAATATGGTGAATGAATTTCTGGAAAGTGAGGGTATAAACTAATTAAGACTGCACTACTAGATCTATATATCCTACCGAAAATATATGGAGCTCTCTTGAAAGAAAACTTCATTTTGTCTTCTTTTTCCTAGAACCCCTGAGAATTAGAAATGCTCTATTGTAGAAGGGGGTCAGTTTCTAGCGAGCTCCGTTCTAGCAAGAGCTTCATTTTCAGCATAAAATCACATTTTGAGAGCGGTATAACTGTTAGAGGGTATTATATGCCGTCTACTTTGGCATTTTTTTCTGCTTTGATGAGCCTTATACCTTATCATAAGTGCGTACAATTATTGTTGCATGTTATATTTGTTTTGCTATTTCAACATACATTTTTACCAAATTTCATAAAATCTATCCAACAGTTCTGAAGAAAATGATCAAACAGGAAAAATGTTCTTAATTTTAATACCAGTATTTGCGGAATGTACAAATATTGCTTAATGTTCAGTCTTAGAATCAGTAATTGAAATTACATGCTTTATAAAATCGAACTAATACTCCCGTTTATAATTTTCGGAATAAGCTAACGAAATTTTTAAAATAAGATACGATGCGTTAGCAATTATTGTTACTGATATCTATTTGCAGCTTGATTGGGATTGACTAAAAACATTCAAATGCATAGTCATAATTAGGTAATGCACAAAAGTCTAAAATTATAAAACATTTTGGTATAGAACTTACTTCAGGAGATGATAGGTACACATCCATTTCCTTATCACTGTATGTCCAGGAACCCATACGAATATTGCACTTTATTGCGTTTTTCGGAGCTCGGTTGAAGAGAGGGCAACGACTTTTAATTGTGACAGGTGGTACCCAAAAGACAGTTCCATCATTGTATATCAGGACTTGGCTCAAAGGACGAGGGAAAATATTTTCAACCGGAACTCTGGAATTAAACATTGTATTTTCATAAATCATAATATACATATTCAATACATTCTCATCTCAAAAAATAAATAAATAAAATAAATATAAAAATAAATATAAAAATCTGAAAGCTTTCAGATTTTACATTACGCCCAAAGGGCGTTTTTTAATGTTTTGTGGGTTACCTTTATTTATTAAATATGATGTCCTTCGCAATTAAACCATAAAATTCAGTTCAACAGCAATATCGCAAAATAATTTTAAAATGAGCGTATCTTTAGAATTTCCGATACACAGTCTCGCGGGCTGGAGATAATTTTTTTTTCGTACAGTGTTGCCATTGCTTGCTTTTAATCATTGAGGTTCTGAATCAAAAATTCGTTAAAGTTTTACAAAATATGAAATAGATAATAAAACAAATTCCAAATTTGGGCTTTCAGATGCCCATTTTCGGGTGGAAACGTACATTATTCAAAATTTGATGGTTCTGTGTACCGTTGCTTTATCACAATGCGAGAAACATACGTACATTTATGCTGATTCTTCATTATGTAATTTCTTTAAATATAATAGAGGGCTCTAATATTTGGTGACAACAATTTGAAAATTGAACCTACATTTCAACGCAAAATGCCAAAACGAAATTAATAGCCCTTTTGGGGTAACGCTCCTTTGGGCTAAAAAAAGTAACAAATAAAGAAGTAAAGTAAATAAAAAAAACGCACTCCAAGAATTTTTCTGATTCAGTGAGTTACAATATACAGGTATCCTAAGATGAAATGTCCAGCAGCGAATAGTGGTTTGTAACATGTCAACAAAGATGATTTGACAAAAGCAAATTTTGAAAACAAGTTTTGCTATGGCAAATGATAATGGTTATACATATCTCTGGCGGTTTGTAAGAAAGCCTCATCAACAGATCAGTATGTGGCAGAAGCATCTGAAGTTGATAAAGGGATCTCATTAGACTAAAGGCTGACTGCTCCAACTGCTAGTCTATCATCATTTGGATGGGAGCGACATGAGATAGCAATCCACAGAAGATTTTTCTGAAATGCACGGAAAATTATGAATCCCTCCCAACTTTTACCACAATGGCTTTTCTGTGACATTTCGGGGCATTTTTATTTTTTGAAAACTTTTGGTCTCAACTATATACCGTATTTTCTCGAGTATTTAATTCAACTCTCGTAGTTTGATAGTTACTAGCAGTTTATTTAGAAACACTTTTTATTTGTTATTTGCTTGCTGTGCTTTTGAAATAAAAAGTATTTGTAAATAAATTATTGGTAACTAACAAGCTACGGGAAAGAACTGGGGAGAGAGAAATACAAGGAAATACAATATTCTACATTTGGACCCAAATAATCTTCTCTTCTTCCTAGCTCTAAAACAGCGATTCTCAACTGGTGGTGCGTGTACCATTCAACCGATGGTATACAAGAGAAAATAAGTGGTACGCAAAGAAACAAAGTATTTTCAATTATTAAATTCAAAAATTAAATCCCGCTGCATCCTGTTTAAGTTTCTTATCTAACACTCGTAAATTTATGCGATATGAGCTTTGCTCAAGGTCAATAACCGCTCACGGACTTTAGCAAAGTAATCCGTTTTTATTTTCACAAATATTCTTTTAGCCATAGACACAACAAGATTTGTCATAAATGATGTTCTTAAAAGCAGTAGTACAAATGGATGTTGTATTTAATAAGAAATAAATAAGTTCCTATAAAAAGTTAATAGTATCTCACTAATTATTTTAGAGTTGATCGATTGATTAGCATGTCTGTGCTTTATGTAGCCGCCATTTCCGGGCTCATATTGGTCTATTTTCAATTAGAATCATTTTTGTACGTCGATTGCTCTCTCTAACTGCAGGTTATTATGCATGGTTATTATGTTCACAGGTGATGGATCCAGGATAATCTAGTAATGCTGAGAATATTGAAAAGAAAAACATTTTTCATAGAAAATATAATGAAAGTTATTTATCATTTGGGTTTACTTGGAGTGCAGATGAAATGGACTCTCAATGCGTTGTTTGCGGTGAACTAGTATTATTCAATCAAAGTATGAAACCATCGTTTCTTAAAAGACATCTTGTCTTAAAAGACATCTTGTCTTGAGTCTAAGCATGTCAGTTTAAAGGATAAATCTGAGGAATATTATAAGAGGAAATTGTCGGAGTTCAAAAATAGTAACCAAGTAATGAAAGGTTTTGGCACTTCAAGAGAAAAAGCTTTGGAAGCTAGTTATATAGTAAGCCTAAGAATTGCCAAGACTAAGCAGGCTCATACTATTGGAGAAAAACCTTGTATTACCAGCAGCTAAAGGTATCGTTTTAATATTATTCAACAAAAGAGTAGCTATTGAGTAATATTCCGTCATCAAATGATACAGTAAGTCGAGGAATTCATGAAATGGCAATTTCCATAAAAAGGACACATGTCCAACAAATGAAACTCAACGAGTATTTCACATTGCAATTGAGTACTGATTTAACAAACTTTGTTCAATCATTAGGTTACATACGTTTCGAAGACGATAAACAAATTGTCGAAGAATATTTAGTTTGTGAATCTCTTCATGATAGAACTATTGCAGATGAAATTTTCAAAGTAATTTCCAATTTGATGTCTGAGAATGATATTCCTTGGAATAAATGCTTTGCTGTAATCAGTGACGGAGCTCGGGCTTTAACAGGAAAATATTTCCGGTGTTATTTCTCAAATAAAGAAAGTCTCACCTAAAACTAAATTTACTCACTGCTCCATTCACTGGGAAGCTTTAGTAGCCAAAACAATCCCCGAAAACCGGAAAATCCTTTTGAATCAAGCTGTGAAAATTGTTAATTTTATTAAAAGCCTAACTTTAAATTCAAGAAAATTAACGATTTATGCCAAGAGATAGGCAGTGGACATGAAACGCTTTTGTTACATTCCGAAGTAAGGTTTCCAGAGGCAAAGATTTAAATCTTCTTTTTGAACTTCGATAAGAAATTCAAATTTTCCTCTGTGTTTAAAAATCTGAATTGCAAAAATGTCTATTTAACAAATTATAGTTGGCGTGTTTATCATAGTTAGGTCATATTTTTGGAAAATTAAATGAATTAAATTTAGGGATTCAAGGACAAAGTGCTAATTTGTGCAGAAACAATGATAATGACAATTTGTGAATTAATAAAATGATAAAATATTAGAGTGTGGGGTTCCACCCTTTTATTTCAGAGTGTCAGGAACCTTGTACACCGATAAGCGAATAATGGCTTGAGTGTGTGAACAGAGACGTAAGACTCAAGAAGGGTTAATGTTAATTACCCTTTATTTCTCAAAATAAGGATAAACAAAGTCGTCTCCCATCTCCCAGCGTACAGAAAAGCCTCCACTTGGACTTGAACTCAAGATAATAAGAACTAAAGCTTAACTAATGCTAAACTAAAAAGATATAGCCAAAGCTATCAAGATTCTAAGTAGTTGGCCCCTAAATCTCAATTAAACAGGCGAAGCCATCAAGGGCCTGAAGTACGGCCGAGAGTAATAATAGCTTAGAGAAAGACGTAGCCGAAAGGCAAACGCGCGCCTAGTCAGAATTTCTGGCTCTCCAACGAAGTCAGTGAAATTTGGACTTAAATATTACTCTTACACATTTGCATTAAACGCGATTCTGAAAACACATTCTGGTAAGAAATTGTAAGCTGAAATTGGGAGAGACAGGAAAGTGTGACAAACTTAAAGTAACAGTTATAAACTTAGGATAAACCTTACAAGAGATAAAATAAATGCAATGATAGACGCTAATAATCTTAGACTTGGATAATATTTTAAGCTTTTTACCGCTTTTAGAAAGTTTGTAACCAAAAATAATTTAAAATAAAAGAAAAATTAGCATGACATTAAAAATCACTGTTTTTCATTGATAAATACTTTCAACGTGTATTTTCCCGAGGATTGTGAAAAAAAAATTGGATTAGAAGTCCATTTTGTTCAAATGTACTTGAAATTTTATCTCGTGAAAAAAAAAAACAGCAATTGACAGAAATTTCCTGTGATCGAACTCTAGCTGAAGATTTCAAAATAAAATAACACACTTGTTAACTTGTAGAAAAAGTTATAGAGAGCGCTGCACCGCCAATCTATACAGTTAATTAAAATGTTTCAATGCTGAGAGAGAGGCTCACCAGCGGCCGAGCGGTAAAGTCGCTGAACACTGGTAGTTCGGTCCGAGGTTCGAATCCCGCGAACAGGTTGTCTGCATGGGCGTTTTCGGGAGTTTCCCCACGTGTATACTAGCCAGTTGCCCTTAGAAAGTCCTCCACGAAGGCATCCCTCCCTTTAGGCAGATAGCCCTTGTGTACTTTGCCATAATTGAATAACCTAACCTAACAATGCTGAGAGAGAGAGAATGGATGGGTGTGGTCGCATAGAGGTGTTATTAAATCAGTTATTGTGTAACTCCTACAAATCTGTAAATATTTGTACATATATTTTGCTTCATAAAGTAGAATTAGAAGACAGTGTCTTTATTCATCTCAGCATGACATTAAAAAATACCACCGATGCGACGAGTCAACAAATTAAGTTTTTATTTTCATAACTTTTGACTGAACCGAAAAAAAGGAATTTAAAGCATTTGAAATAAAGTTGTTAAATGTTTATTACCTTTTTGCACAACCTATTTGTGTGGACAAGGATTTTCTTCAATGTTATATTTGAAAAACAAATTCAAAACAAAATGAAATGTGGATCCTAATTTATGGTTAAAACTAAGTGAAATAAGACTACACATAAAGAAGTTGATCTCTCTTATACAAGACCGAATTTCACACTAAATTTTAAAGCTAAAGTATCACAACTTATATTTTGATAATTAAAATAACCAATTTCTAATCTAATATTTTTATGTGTGCATGTTTATTACAAATAGCCAATAGGTTGTGCAAATGGCAAAATATATTTTTTTAATATTTCTGTTGAGAAATTTAAAAATAATCATCGAAAAATGTAGTGGGGGTGCTAAAGGCTTTCAAATTTTGTTAGATGGTACGCGTTAGTCAAAAGGTTGAGAACCGCTGCTCGAAAGGGACCATTTTAGAGGCTATAAATTTCGGTCCGGAAAGGATGTCGAAATGTCGGTATAATGGTAATTAAATCTTTGGAAACTACATTTTACGAGATTAGAATAACAAACATGTTCCAAGCTTAGACAAATGCCTAAATCATCAAGGTGACTACGTGGAAAAATAAAATTGTTATAACGAAATGCAGAGTACAATTCGATATATATGCATATATTTTACTCTTGAAGAATAACCCATATAAGTGTATTCTGAGAATGCCTTACGTAACCTTTAATTTAGTTTTCTGAAGTAATAATTCAATAAAATAGAAAAACGGAGAATTAAGGAAAACGTGTTAAACTTTATAACGTAAGTCTCTGAAAGTTAGACTGGAAGAATATAAATTCCAATTAGTATCTTATTTTATCCACTTAATTCCAAAATACATGATTTAAATCTCAAGGAATAAAAAAGTTCATTGTATTGTAGAGGCATTAGGTTTTTTGGGGGGGAGCAGAAGAATGAAAAAGGAGTAATGCCTTCGCGAGAATCGAACCACGGACCTCTCGTTTACACGTTGAGCGTGCTGACCACTACACTACGAAGGCATGCGAAGAAGGCGGCAGAAATACCTTATATACTTCCCCCTTTAAAGGGCGACTGGGGTTTTGAGAACCCAATCGCCCAAATCCCCGTGGTGGAGAATCATCATCCACCACCTTTTTAGTTCGGGCGCCAGTGTAGAGACATTTTGGTGTTTAGAAGCAGGAGAGATGAAAAATGAGCAATGGGACTCGAACCACGGACCTCTCGGTTACGCGTCGAGCGTGCTGTCTAATACACCACGAAGGCATGCGAAGAAGGAGGGAGAAATACTTTATAGTATTAATTTAAATGCTAGAATAGGAAGATAAATTGAAAAGTCTGAATAATGATATGCACATTTCAGTACAGCTTCTGTGAATATTTTCTATTATTTTTAATTAAATCCTCTGGCATTTCTTGACTTTTCTCTTGAGATACGTTTATGCCTGGGAAGAATATCATTATGCCCACAAAAGATCCTTACGCGAACTCTACCTTTAAAACTATTAATCTTAGACTTATAAATCCATTATAAAAATGTTTTAAATGACACACGTATTTATGTTTGACATTTTTAGATTTAAAAAAAATCAATTCTGTAAACATTACAAAATCTAACTTTTTATACGGTTCTCTGGTTCTTACACTTATAAGGAAAAAAGTATCAACTATTTTACTCCCGCAAGAAGAAAATTAACCGAGATATTGTGAGGTTTTACCTTCTTAATTCACAGTTCAGTCCTTGAAAACCCCAACCACTGGTAAGCGAGTAATCGCTTTAGTGTGTGAACAGAGACGTAAGACTCAAGAAGGGTTAACTATTCTTTATTTCTCAAAATAAATATGACACAATCAGCTCCTAACTCGGAATGTGCAGCAAAGCCTCCACTTCGGCTTGAACTTAAATTAATATGAAATTAAACTTAACTAAGCTTAACTAAATCTAACTGAAAGATATATCCGAAGCTATCAAGATTCTAAGTAGTTGGGCTCTAAATCTTAATAAAGTCGGCGAAGCGAATCAAGGGCCTAAAGTACAGCCGAGCGTAGCACTAGCTTAAATAGGCATAGCCAAAGGCAAACGTGTGCTAGTCAGGAACTCGGGCTCTCTACGAAGTCGGTGAAAACATAGACTTAAATACTATTCTTACTCATTTGCATTAACCGCATTTCTGAAAATACATTCTGGTAGGAAATTGTAAGCTGAAGCTAAAATGGATAGGAAAGATGCATAAACTTAAAATAACTGTTATAGAATTAGGATAAACCTTACATCATATAATGCTGAAATCTGAGCTCATAGTCAGGCACCGTGCACAAATTGAAGAGCAAAATGTTTGCATTTGTATTTAATTAAAAATAAATCTTCAGTTTAGAAAAAGCTTCTGATGTTAAGAGATAAAGTGATGAGCATTTCTATGTAGATCCTCGTGAGAAATATTGTTCAGTATTATATATTGCATATATATACTGAATTATATTCGAATGTATATATATGTATATATTCAAAAAAGGGGATCTAATTTACAGAATCTTACAAAACTCATGTTCTAAAAACAGTGAAAGACTTCACTATCGGCACGTAGCCAATTCATGCCATTATTTGAATAAATTAATAATGCAAAATGCTTCTAATTTAATGAATAATTTATATGACTATAAGATTATGATTCTCAAGTGATGAGAATTTTCTCATCCCGAACGTACGTAATAGCCAGTATACGTATTTTTACCGCTTGAAAACTGCAATTCTTTCGGGATACCAGTTCTAAAAAAATAACAATATAAAGAATATTACGTAGGATAGAGGTAGACAACGGTGGGAAGAAATTAACTTTTCATCACAGAAGGACAGTTTCAATACAATAACTGTGCAATCACTTTCACCACAACAACAGTTTTAATGAACAAGCACCTTGGGGAACAGATCCGAGGTTTTCTCCTCCTCTTTACCTAGCACCAAGCCACTCGAAAGGAATTTCAGTTTGTCAGTATTTTGAAGTATCTTCATATCACGCAAGCTCGTAGCGGCAAGAGTGCTACACACTAATAAGTAACAGGAGAATGTTATTGAATGTCATTTAAGGGGGGGGTTAACCTGACATTATGCCTGAACTTGAATTTATTTATTGGCCTATCACTGAAGTCAAAACGAAAATAACGTTAAAAATCCCAGCGTTTGAAGTAAATATCTTGGGAAATGCCCGTACAGAATTTAACTCCCTCCGTTTGATTTTTTATAAATATAAAATTTTTCAGAATCTAAATATGGAGACCACTTAAAAAGTTAGTAATTTAAAAAAAAATAAAATTACCAAAGCATGAATATTGTATCATTTATTTTTTTTTTCTAATGGTAAGTATATCTGCGAACAACGATTGAGGAAATAAATGTTACGAAAGGACTTTCATGAGTACGGTTGAGTAAGAACTTCTCACCTATCGTCTTGCCCTAGCACATATATTTCTCATTTCTGCAATATTTTTTTCCATCATTTCGTGCAAATTTTTTTCGAAATTACACGGCTTCCTGGAAACGATTATGTGAATTCAGAAATTAAATTGCAACTACTTATTTACTTAAATTCAAGCAATTTTTAATAAAATTTAAAAAAGTTAACTAACACACTGCACTCCTTTACTAAAGTAAATTCACTTATTATTTACGTGACTCAGCACTTAACTGGACGCCATTTTGTTGAAAAAGCTTCCATTTCGACCATCAAAGATTACCTCCTGTGCGCCCTCCCTCCCTTCTGTCCGGATTTCCACACTGGCCGTGGCGCATCATTGGTTCAGCATAATGACGTCTACCTCCCCCAACTTCTAAGTTACACCTAATTGGTGATTTTCAATTTCTTTTCTGGTTGCTTCTTATTTTAGAATTTTTTAGGCGGCAACCTCTTTCAGTTTTTTTACGTTTTTAATTTTGTTGCAGCTGCTGCTATGGATCCAGGTTAGTTAATTTTCTTTCTCTTTTTAATGCAATTGGTCTTAGCAAGACACTTGCGTTTTAATTTTTATTTTTAATTTCTTGTTTTGTTTACTAAATTTTTCTAGCTCATTGGGATCTCCCTTAAAATTATGTAATTTTTGACTCATGCCTAATTGGCTATTTATGTTTATCTGTACATTCGCCTTACCAAGTTTTTGTACAATTTTTTCAGTAGTGTTTTTATTTTAAGGCAGGCGCGTCGGGAAAAGAAACGATAAGAATTGAGACCTTCTGTATTATGTAGTTTCTTTTATTTTTTCTCTTAATGTTTTTTCACTTCTCTCTCAATTATTGTCGTTTGACGGAACGCGTAATGGAGTTTAGCTTTGCTCCAATTTGTCACGCTTTTCCCTTGATAAGTCCGTGATTAACCTCGACTTGGGCTAAATTGCCATTTACTGCCATTCATTGTTATTTATTCTGGTGTTTTTGATATTTAATTTAGCTAGTGCTTAAAATTCTTTTTTTAATTTTTTACGTGTTTTAATTTTACAAATGTTGAGTTTTTTTCAATACCTTCATTTAGTTTTTTTAGTTTTTTACAACTGCTACTGTTTTTTGTTCAAGTTTTTTTAACTCTGGAACTAAGGTATCAAATTTACTTTTAGGCGATTGCTTTTAGAATTTTATTCCTTTTGCTTATCTTTAAATTTAATTGTGCAGCTCAATGCAATGCACAAAATTCTAGACTAAATAGGTCTCTCACGTTCTTTTACTACTTTCTAAAAATTATATATATATAAGGATTCGGTTTTAATTGGATTTAACTGTTTTTATTGAAATTTAATTGACGTTTTTTATCGGGTTTGGATCTCAAATGATTCAGAAGAACGAAACATGTATTCGAGACACATTAATCCACTTTTATGAAACTTTAATTCATTTTCCCCTGATGAGTTCTGAATTAAGGTTTCAGACAAAGGAGATTAATTGTTTAGTTTTTACTGTTATTACCAATATGCTTTTTTACTTTCGGGTTTATTTTACTGATGAATTCTTATATAATCACAATATCAGTTATTATTCAGAGAAGAGAAAGCCTTTTTCTAATTGCTATCGTATGCTATTACATTTCATTAACTGCATTTATAATGAATTCCTTCTGTATCAACAAATATCTTTATATCTTCAGCTAAGGATCCCTTCATTCTTAGAGTAATATACGGAAGTTTTAGGGCTATCTTATTGCAAAAGTAAAAATCGAAGAAAACATAATTTTTTTTATTTAATCAATTTTATCCCTCAATATGTAAGCCATTTAAGTATACACAAGGCTTGTCCTCCTACAGCTGTTTAATTTCACCATAAAATTCATCTTCATTCATCATTCAATATCTGCTTGGGCATCGAATTCATTCATCGCCATAGAATACTGTTTAACTCTTTACTGACGGTTTTCAGAACACTATTGTTAAAATGGTGACCTCTGAAGTCAGCCTTCATGGGGGCGAGAAAGTAGTTTTCAGATGCCAAATCTCGTGAATAAGTAGGTGTTTTGAGAATCGGGAGACTTTTGTTTGCTAGAATCTGCTTGATGAAAATTGAATCATGTTATTGCGCGTTCTCGAGCAACACAAACTATTTACTGGAATGAGCTTTTAAGGCCTAACGAGGTGAATTCTATTCAAACAATTACGTCACAAAGAACAAATTTTTTCTCAGCTACCATTTTCAACACACACACACACACAAAAAAAAAATAGGTAGCAATATGCCTTTACTTGAAATTTCTGGAAACGGAAGTTTCTGTGTTTCTGGTGACTGTCTCCAACCATAGCAGATGGTTGGAGACAGTCACCAGAAAAGAAGAAGTTGCTGCTTTGGCTAAGGATCATAACAAAAGCACTAAGTTCCATCTCCATAGTTTCTACACAAAATGTCAAGATTAGATTCCGGCTTTAAAGTAAAACTTTGCTACTATTCTTACCTTATATTTCACTCTCTTTTCTCTAAAAGGATAATAACACTAATTAAATTATTAATTGCGTAGCCAACGGTCCGTAAGGCAGACAATATTTTTGCGAAAAGCAAGTTAAAGTGCATAACAATTACTGATGTCAAGATTAGAGTTTGGTAGGTTTGCTGGGTTTTCTCCTGTTCTAATACATTAGAAATGTTACTGCTTTTCCATCTTTTTAAATACTGCCACTCCTATTAAAAGTTTTTCTCTCATTTCACGTGGTACCATCAGCAGTGCTGATATCTGTAGATGTATCTGAATTTTCTTGTTGAATTAATAACTATTTTATGAACTTAGAAGTAGGGCAATAACTATACGGAAAGATGAATTTCCGTAATAAGTTTAAAAACTTTTAAATTGTTTTCTAAGATTTTGCAAATATTGAAATTTTTTACGAATTTCGAATGAATTCGCAAATTTAAAACTGTTTTCCAGTTACTGCTTCAATTTCTTCTACAGTGATAACATTTATACTGCACTTCATATAATGGCATTGACGGCACTGGTACAGTTTAAGGATTTATATTTAATCTTTACTAAGCCAAAGGCATGAACCTACATGCGTCGCTATTTGCATCCATTTTTATGAGTTCGTTTTTTGATATCTTAATATTATATTAAAAGAAAGACAAGTTTTATAGTTTTAGGTTAATTAACCAGTTACCTTCTTCTTTTACCTTTATTTCCACTTTTGCATCTTTAAAGGAGCATAAAGCCCAAATTATGTATACAAATAAACTCTGGCGCTTGCAAGCATTTAAATATAACATACTTGAAGTTTCAAATTAAGGGTAATGCAGTTAGAAACTACTCAAATTGACAGCTTAAAGGAGGCTGAGTATTTTAATGGTACATTTTAAACGTCGGCTAAAAGAATGAAATATTCACCGGTAGACCTGGGCGACAGAACGTAAACTGCAGGCGACATTGCCAAAAGCTGCGTATCTAGAACATTGAAAACTTTCGACTTATATACTGTATTCAACTTCTTTACATCCCGGTGAGGAGTATGAAAAGGAAAAGTGACAGTCAAGGTTTAGTGACAGCCAAATTGATTTGTGAAATATTTGGAAGCGAACATCGGTTTTGGTTTTTCATACATTTCAAGTCTATTAGTGTCACGTGGGAATGCTTTAATGTACATTTTTTTAACTCTGAAAAGAAATGAAAGCTTTTCTGAAGGAACGAGACTATGCTTTGGTTGTAGAAATGGGATCACAAGAATTGAACCCAATGTTAGCCTGATTTTCACTCTTATGAATATCCTGAATGTTTCCAAGGGGAAACTTTTAAACATATTGACATGCGAGAAGGTAAATGGTTTCAAAGAAAAGGTATAACTTTGGTTTCAACGAGCAAGAAGAGAGAATCTTTCCAATTTTTCTTCATTTGAAGAAATGGTTGATAACAATAGTCTCTAATTCTAAGTGTATGTGAAAAAATTGTGAATCATTTGGAAATATTATTAGATGGGTATTTTAAAGCACATAAAGTGAACCGTTTGGACATTTGATCATTGATGGGATCATTGATGGGAAGTCATTTGATGGGTATTTTAAATCAGATAAAGGGAATCGTTTGGACATTTGATCATTGATGGGATCATTGATGGGAAGCCATTTGATGGATATTTTAAAACAGATAAAGTGAACCGCTTGGAAACATAGATTATAAGCACTTACTCTTTCATTATGGATAATATGTACGATGATAAAGAACTTAAGGAAGATCTTTTAGAACTTGCCACAAATTGTCTTCTAGAACTGCCCACAAATTGTCTTCTTTGCAGTTTGAAAGCAATACTTTGGAATAATACTGCTGTTCGGCAATGAATACGTTCCCAAAACTTGGTGAAAATGCGCTTAATATTTTCATCCCATTTGCGATGACATACTTATGCGAGTCTGGATTTAGTGCCCTTTTGCGAATCAAAACAAAATTAAAAAGTCGCTTCGATGCACAAGCAGATATTGAATTGTTTTTAGCAGCAAAGTGCCATGATTTAAAACTCTCTTATAAATAGGAACAAAAATATCGTTGATTTTTTTTAAGATTTATACAAATGCTAATTTTTGTAACCACGTTCCTTTTTTATTACTATTAATATTTCATTATGCAACTTTGTTTCTCCCCTTTTATTTAGCAACTGATTTACGAGGTACGAGAACATCTTAAAAAGTTTTTAGAAGTTCGAAACATGAAAAAGTTTGGGGACTCGTGTATTAGATTGTAATCTGAAGTTTTCAAATTACAGTTTTTTTAACCCAAGTTTACAAGAAATGAAGACTAACAAAAAGAATAAGCAAAATGGTTTTAATTGTTAGAAGAGGGTTACAACCTTTCAGTTTCAATGAATACTCTCACTGAAAAAAATTTCTTTCTTGAAACCCCTTACATCTGAGCGCGTTTTCTTCCTTTTTCATCCGCATAAGATGGTGTAGTGCATGGAATGCTTGGCTAGTTGCAAAAGACAACCGTTTCTCAGAATTGTACAAAAGGAATCTCATTAGAAGCCTTCATTAGGTGAGTTATCTCTAGTCCTGCTATTTACCTAATTAACATAACTGAAGTAATATATTGGTTATCAAGAGGACTGAAGAAATGCATTCCTGAACTAACTCACCTAAACGTAGTTAAATTATAAGGTGTATTTCTCCCGCCTTCTTGGCATGCCTTCGTGGTGTAGTAGTCAGCTACCCTCGATGCGTATTCAAGAGGTCCGTGGTTCGAGCCCTGACAAGGGCACTGCTCATTTCTTCAGCTTCCTGTTTCAAAAATACTTAATGTCTCTACAGTGGCGCCCGAACAAAAAAAAAGTGGTGGATGAGGATTCTCCACCACCAGGATTTGGCGATTGGGTCCCCTAATCCCCAGTCACCCTTTAAAAGGGGAATTATATAAGGTATTTCTCCCGCCTTCTTAGCATGTCTTCGTGGTGTAGTGGTCAGCACGCTCGGCGCGTATTCGAGAGATCAGTGATTAGAGTCCCGGCGAGGGCATTGCTCATTTTTAATATCTCCTGCTTCAAAAAAAATCCTAATGTCTCTACGACGTTAGTTAGAAAATGTAAATAAGCTCTACCAAGTAGCTAATTGTTTGTTCTGTAACTTATTATAAACTTCCTGCTAGGTAGGACAGTTTGTGTTGTAATAGCACACCATCAATAATGATCAATGCAAATTCTTGTTAATTATTTCAGTAGTTGCATATGTTCAGTAAATCTAGGTTTTCTATCGCAGCTGTTTTCACTATGATTCCTGTTGCAGTTTTTACTGGAGTTATACTGAAGTAAGTGTGTTGAATTTTGAAATTATAAAAAAACAAAATCATATTAAATTCTGTTAAAAACTATTACTTGGCGGATGTTTAACCTGGGGTAATTCATTTACAGCATGAAATAAACTCATAAAATAGGTAATAACTGTATATGTGAAGAAAATTCTAAGAATTCAAAATAACCAGCATTTGAATTGATAACGTTACTAATTTTCATTCGTATAAAAACTGAATCAAGGAGTCTAATCTTCTAAAGGCTTTTCTTCAATAATTTTATTCCTTTTCTTTACTCATGATATCAGTTTTAAATATTTTAAAATTATAGGAGTCAAAGAAATATTTTGCATCCAATATCATTTTGTTTTATTTGTGATTATAATCAATTTTTCAAATAAAAATATATTTCCTTTGAAATTATAAAGTTTTGGAACTCATTGAATTATAGCCTGAGATTTCAATATTGCTGATTTTGAATTCTTTCAGAAGTGGTTACTGATGCAGTATACTTAAGTAATCTGAAAGGAAAACATTTTCAGCAATAGGATCTCAAGCCAAAAGATACTCATATAAATTCTTAATTACAGTTTATCTATCAATGGAAGGAGTATAATTTGATTAAACTTACGCGGTGTAAATCGACAGATCTGGTCTCCATACTTCAGTAGAAGGAACTCGTAGAACAGTAACATTTCCAAACTTACTCGGGTCCCATTTCAGATACTCATCATTCCAGTTCTATTGAAAAAGAGCAATTCAGATTAATAGCTACAAAGCATAAATCAACATCAAATACAATAAATAAAACTGCTAGATGTGATCTTTGACTTGCAACTTAGACATAGGTATCTTATTTTGACATAGGTATCGTAATCCTAAAAATCTAATAGCAACTCAGTACCGCAAATTCATTTACTTTCTCTCAACATTTTTACGTAATTATGTTTATCATGTTTACCTTCAACTCAGTAACACCGCATTCTTTTAGGAAAACATGCAGAACGAGCATTTTAATGAATCAGAAAACGTCATTTATTGGATGAAAGCATTAGTGAAAGCATTGGTAGTGAGTTAGGGTTTTGACTTGTTCTCTTTTAAGCTACATCTAAAGACTATTTGTAAAAAATGCTACGAGTTCACAAGAAAACCTTACGGTCGGAATCCAGTTATTTAAAAGTTCATTCGACATAAATAATTCCGTAAGGCAGACACAATTTAAATAGTTGTTTATAGGGATTTTACGTTAATGAACCAATTACTATGATTTGAACCTTAACCATTACTTTCCGTATCCTCACCAGAATACAAATTAATTGTTAGACTTTTTAAGTAGAGAGTTTTAAATGTTTTAAAATGGAAAGCTTTGGCAGCCTTGTTTTGCTGTTCGTCCTATCACCATATCTACCAGAGTTTATTCTGGCTTTAGCCATTTTGCTAGTCAGACGTTAAAAGTGGCTATTTAAATATTTGAGCCATCATAAATAGACTTTTGCATAGTCATCTATCTATGTTACTTCAGTTTCAAATTTCATCTTATGTTATTTTTAACTACCCGCAACTTTCAGAGTTTTATTTTGTAAGCACAAGTGTTGCCTTCTGTTAAATTTAAAGGGTTAATAATAAGTCTCTTTTAACCTTCGTAAACCTTTTTTATCTTAAGGGGTCTCACGACCTTTAAATCTTCAAAAATATCGATTTTTTGAAAAACATATATGCTTTAGTTTGAATATTTCTGCGCACTTTAAAAAAAAACATTTTAGTATATTTTAGGATATATCCGTATAGTTTAGGAGATATCATTAAAAACGTAAAGGTACTGATACGAGAATATCTCATGGCGTATGTAATCAAACATTTAAAGAGACACGTTAATTGTTTACAGCTGTCGTAGCCGTTATGTAACTGAGTGTTGCTACATTTTAGCTTAGAGGTCTTATTTTTATTTCGTCAGCAAGCAGTAGCAATGTTTCTCCTCAACTTAATACTTATTCTGAATGTTTACATGGGGTTTCCGTAAGCTAATCGGGAGGCGCTGTGATCACGAACGATGGAGGCAGCAGCTTGGCACAGCTCTGAAATTTTTATGTGTGTTTTTCGGAAAAAAGGCTTATTACCTTAAAAACGTTATTACAATTTTTCTCCGAAGTGTCTCGCCCTCAAATGTGACAGTTATTCTGTGCAAAAAAGGGTCCCATCTTCCTCGCTGTTCATTCTTCTGCAATCCGAAGGAAAACAGGAGCTTTCAGATAAGTAGCCGTAATTTCACTAAATTAAATCAAATATATATCACTGAAGTGCCTTTAAATTCATCGCTTTAAATCATATGATTGTTTTTTCTGTAACTTTTCCGTAGTGGCGCTATCCTTATGAGTAGATGCCGTCTATTAGCACTTCCCATCGGGGCCCCTTTGAGGAATTTCTCGCGAGGGGGAAAAAGGATCTTGGGCATCGATGAATGTATAAGGTATCGCAATTTTTTTTTTTCAGTTCGCAGATAAAGGAAACAATAAGATTAATCTATATTTCCTTGAATACATCTCTTAGAATTATGAGCATGTACTAATAAAGTGTGCCTTAATTTGTTAAACTAGTAAAATATATAGTAAATTATGACGGTTAAATTAATAAATAAATATAATGTTTAAATAAAAAAAATTAATTAACATTAAAATTAAAATAAACTCTTGATATTTATTTATTTATTTATTTTTGCTGATATGCTCTCGCACTGTGTATGGTTTTGTGATTTTTTCTGATATTGTTTGCAAAAAAAATGTATTAATATGTTTGGAAACCGCAATACTAAATGCTACCTTACCTAATATATACTTTTGTCTGGACACAATCGTATTTTAGGGCATTTTTCTTACTTCCTTTCCTTTTCTTTCTTTTTTTTTAATAGGCACTTTTTGTTTTTTTTTCCCTCCATTACTTTTGGGCCACTTATTTTTAATTTTATTTTGTCCCATATTTTTTTTTCCTGGCCTTTAGAACTCGTATAAAATATACGAAGTTCCTTTTTACTCTCCTCTGAAATACGAAATTGCCCCCTTCCCTTTCTATGTACCTTTCCTTCGCACCCTAGCTTGATTTTTGGCCGATCGGAACAGAAAGACTTAGGGAGTGAAAAACAAGACATCTGTCTGCTTTGTCTGTCTGTCTGTCTGTCTGTCCATAAGCTAGTACTACTTTGTTTGATTCTGCAAGGTTACATTGACGTTTGCAATATTTCGTGTGCATTGAATTTTTGATTTTGCATTAGCCTTTTTGATGCAGTAATAAATACAATAATATATATATTATATTTGTGATTTATGGTTAATATAACTTATACATTGTATTTGTGATGGCAAATAATAAAAGGGCTTCTGGGAAGCGAGCTAAAAAACGTCGTTTCCACGGCAACCGTTACACAAGTATCAGATCCGAACTTTCTGATAAATCAGGTGATGACCATAATATTCACATTTAACATTTAGAAAGTGCATCCGAAAAACAAACTTAACAATGCATTGTTTAATGAAAGTGATACTGACATTGTGAACCGTTTTTATGGCTATATTATCATAGATAAAGACATATTGTTTACATTTTTGAAAAAGAGAAGGAGGAGTAGGAAGTAGTTCTTTTTGAAGGAGAGTAAAAAGGAACTTCGTATATTTTATACGAGTTCTAAAGGCCAGGAAAAAAAATATGGGACAAAATAAAATTAAAAATAAATGTGCAAATTGTGTTGTAACTTTGTCAATATTTCTAAGAGAAAACACTTTGGATTATTTTCAGCAATTTCTGTGAAGTGTGAAAAGTGCAGCTTTAAAACAGAATTTAATAATTCAAAGTTGACTGGTGAACACAAAAATGTTCCTGAATTAAACAGACGAATTGTATATGCTATGCGATGTGTTGGTCAAGGTCTGGAACCTCTGGAAACATTTTGTGGTGTAATGGATCTAGATAAACCTGTCACACAGAATGCTTATGACAAAATCTGCAAACATATAAACGCAGCTTCAAAAACTGTCGCCACTAAAAGTATGAAAATTGCTGTGGAAGAAGAGGCATGCAAAACTTTATCAAATTCTGTCACCGTAAGTGGGGATGGAACATGGAAAACGAGAGGACATGCTTTAGGAGTATGTTCTGTAATAGGTGCTGAAACAGGGAAAGTTTTAGATGTTGAAGTTCTCTCGTCCACTTGTAAAGGATGTGATATATGGAAAGCAAATAAAAATCTGGAAAAGTTTGGCAAATGAAACTTTTGCCAAATTGTCAGAAAATCATGTCGGTTCTTCCTTAAAAATGGAAGTCGATGGTATGATAAAAATTTTTCACAGATCGGAAGCTGAAAGAGGTCTCAAATATATTAATTATATTGGTAACGGTGTTCGTTCGGTGTAAAACGTTCACTGCTATACATAACAGCAAACCATTCGGTGGAAAAACTGTTTCAAAACTTGAATATGTTGGTCACGTATAAAAGAGAATGGGAACTCGACTGAGAGAGCTGAAACAAGACTGTAGATCTAGAAAGTTGGAGGATGGTAAACCTTTATCAGGCAAAGGACGACTAACAGGCACCATGATAAATAAGCTGACTCAGTACCATGGAAATGCAGTTCGCTCAAATGCTTTGTCAGTTGATGAAATACATAAGCGTATTTGGACAGTTTATTTTCATACGAGATCAACTGATGCTGAGCCGTTACATACATTTTGTCCTGCTGGTGCAGACTCATGGTGTAAATATTAACAGCCACTTTCAAATGGCTCAGCTGGTAAATTTCATCATAAAGCGACTTTGCCATCTTCAGTCATGGATGTTATAAAACCTGTTTTTAAAGCTTTATCAAGTCCAGATCTTTTAAAACGATGCCTTGGTAACTTTACTCAGAATCCGAATGAATCTTTTAATTCCCTCATATGTCCGAAAACTTCTGGATCTGGGAAACGAATTGCAGAAATTGCTGTATATGAAGCAGCAATTTTATGTAACATGGGCAAAAAGGGTAGGCTATCTGTCATGAGGCAAATGGGTATCCATTCAGGTATAAATGCAATAAAATCTCAACTTCGCAGTGATATGAAACGTGTAAATGCTGCTAAGAAGAGAGCAATGCAAAACACTATAGAAGCACGAAAAGTGAGGAAAAGATCCAAAATAACCATTTAGACTGATATTTAACTAATATTTAATACATTTATACTAATATTTAGACCGTCAGCAAATGGATCAAGAAGGAATAATGTATGAGCTTGGAGGTTTGTAATTTGTGTATATAAATATTATGAACAGTGACAGTGTTTCTGATAATATTCAAGTTATGTGTGTCGACAAAAGTTTAAACGTCTTGTTCAGGAAACTAATTATTAATATATTTTTATTCTCAGAAATATTTAGAGGACTATAACACAGTTTGCACATTGCATTCTCTTTCATATATGCGAACAATATATCTTTATCTATAATAACGTATTCTTGAAAACGGTTGACTGTGTCATTATCACTTTCATTTAACAACGTAATGTTAATTTTTCTCAGGTTCACTTTCCTTATTATAAATATATATTCTGTCAATAACTTTACTTAAGAAGTTCTTGAGGTGTTAAAGAGTTCAGGGGTAAAGGTATCTATAGCCGCCAACCGGTATAGCGGTTAGCGTCGTTGACTGCCGTGCCAAAGGGCTCGAGTTGGAATTCCCAGAGAAGGCATGGATGTTTGTAAATATATAGTGTCGGTGCAGGATGGCGCATATTTTAAATATGCGGCGAGCCGGAAGTCCTCTTGTGGGGTTTGGTGGAAGGAGAGAGGGACCGGTCCCCCCCGGGGTGCTCTCCATCAAAATTGAGGGTGGAACTGAGCCAAATTGCACTGTCACCTGTTAGGTGCTCAAGGCTGATGCCAACGACAGGCGTAATCTTGACACGAGAATTCCTTGACACGAGAATTCTCGTGGGCTTGGACTGACTTTGTCAGACAAGTGAGCATAAGTAACAACAACAAGAACAGGTACCTATTCACCTCGAAACAGTTTGTTTACTTTGGGAAACAGAAGTACTTTTTTAACTATACAAAGAAGACTGCTAATTTCTATTCTAAATCCGGAATTTAATAACTTATCAATGCACTAATTCATGTAAACATACATAATTTTTCTAGAAAATTGTTAGCAATTATTCGAAAAGTAACGAATAATTACAATAAAACCTTGGTTCACAAACTTTATTCTTTTCTGATATCTACTCGTCAACAGAAATGCTCATAAAGTGGAACAATTTTCTCCATAATGCGAAATGAATTAATTCGTTCGTGGATCTGATTGCTTATTTCAATTTTACATTGATATTTCGTGCTCAGGTTCATAAAAGCCAGTGGAAATCAACAAATATAGAACAAAAAAGGTTAAACACAATTATTTCGCAAATAAAGTAGACAAAATCACTATTTTATGAGGTTCCTTTATGCTAATTAACAAATTATTTTATATTTTGGATCGTTACTGTCATTTCTGCTTTTCGTTTTTCTTCCAGAATGCAAATTCAGTTCGCAATTATTTATAGTGAGAGTTTGAGATTGCAAGACAGAGCGTGCTCTGCCTCCCGAGGCCACGTTACTAGATAGCTAGAATAAGATAAGCTTTGTAGTATTCGAACTTGCATTATAATTGCCGATGGTTGATGTCCACATCGGTTCAGCTTTGAGCCAACTTCGCGATAAATTGATTTGGTGTAACCTTCGGCTACTAGCTTATTTGAATTTAAATTTTACATCTGACTTACTGTTCCTTGAAGTTATCTCGAAACAAATGGTTAGTCGAGTAGTAAGCACAAAGTGTGCCTTCTGTTCTTATTAGTTTTAAATAAAGGGTCTTTTACATCCTTCTCAAATTTCAGTAGTTTCTCTCAGTAGTCTTATAATTTCTTCAGTCGTTCTTATAATTTGCTTAACGTCTACTAAGAGTTTGGAAGATTACAAAGGACATTAAACTGTATATATTTTATTGCACATATAGGAAAGAGAATTAATGATAAAAGAGTAAAGCTGTGAGAAAAATGTTACTGTTTCGATGAGAAACTAGCTTCCGCAAAAATTCGATAAAATCCCTTCAGTAAACATATCTGTTTAGAGTGCATTTCGGCTTATCTTTTCTCAGTTTCTAAGAGCTACTCGATCCTGCTTAGATTCTGTGGATCTCTGTTTCGCTCAAATTGTTTTCAATGTGATTTGTTGCTGCATACGTTTCAAATACGTTTAAAGTGAGACATGGTATTAAGATTCGATAATTCTTTATATTCTCTACTTGTAATAAGCACCAGGAAGAGACCTGAGTTAAGTTGAACAGATCCCAGTGGTGACAACTTATGGTGCACTATATTTTAGTTTTGGTGTTACTGCAGATATTATATTTTTCTCGCAGAAGAAATTATGAAAATCAATTGTGCCTTCGCTAGGATACGAAACGTGCATCTTCCATTTGCTTGCTGGAATTGTTAACCATTTATTTGCGAAACAGTAACACGCACGGGGAAATACGGCAGTTCTTCACACGTGACTCGCGAAAGGTTCAGAAACCCCTTTTCAGATATTGCTTGAAATTTTGTAAGAAGAAAATTATGAATAAAACATTTTTGACTTACTTACCATCTTTATCCAACTGTCCAGAACTATAAGTTGATTCGTTTCGTCCTAAGAAAAAGAGGAATGAAGGTTTTTATATCTATTTTTCCGAAGAAATTGGGAAATGTATTTCTTTATAAAAAATAGAATTCTATTTAGAAGTATACTGAACAAAATAAATATTCTTTACGTTACATATGATGTCATAGAGTATCATAATGACCAGAATAATTTTTAAAAATACAATCTTAACAAATATTTTTGTTACGGTCTAGTACGATAAAAATTTATCAATAGCATAGAATTTGACTTCAAACAAAGTTCAAACAGAACTTAATATCGGATATCACTCGGTGAATAAGCACACATGCATATATTTTTAACTCTAATGAATTAATAATAGAGTAGCTGCAGATACGCAAAGCTAAGCATCAGTGAAAAAAATACATATGCACGCTTGCCTTTCTCTGAGCTCTAGAGTATTTAATAAAAGTTTGCAAGCTCTAGACGTGCAAACTTGATCATCAGCAAATAAGGCACTCACGCAGACTTTTTTTTTAAAAGCTGCAGCATTCAACAACGGAATAACTCTAGATGCATAAACCTAAGAATTCTCCATGAGACTATAGGGATTGTAGAGGAAACACACTTTTGGAAAATACAAACTTCATATCAGTGACTTGAATATTTTTTTTAAATAAAGAGGCTCATAATGCAGTCGAATTCAGCTATACCGAGAACGATTTATAACAAATGAACTTTTCCATCTTTTACAGTTTCCTATGCATTTAATACAATTTTATGCGGTTTTAAAGAACCTTAAAATACATAAAAGTCACGTAGAACGAGCTTTATGAATATCTTCGATTGAAACATTTTCGCATTTTTCATAATTTTTGATTTCATAATTTCATAATTAGTTTAGTCATTGCTCTGTCCGCTTTTTCGTTTTCAGTCTTAAGGTGTGACTGTCCCAGAACACTGAGCTTGTGGTGTATTTTCGTGGTTTTGGAATATAAATGGCGTTGAAATATCCCCAGTCTTTTGAAGTTAATGTCTAGTTAAGGGGTGTTCGCAGATGCAGGCCACTTGTAAGAGAGCACATAAATAGGTAATGGTCTGCATCTCCTTTTATTCCGCAGACGCATTTGTCGCTATGAGACAGGTTTCTTTTAGGAAAATAATCTAGATATACGATCGGTGAGGTAATATGCTAGGAAGGACTTACAGCTTCTGATTTCTGTGCTGATTCAGAAAGAAATAGTGGGTGCGCTGACCTGTTGTGGCGTTGTTTCAATTTTCTTGACACTCGTGGCTTAAATGTTTGTTAAGGACTTCCCGTAGTTGCGATTTTGGAAACTTGATGTTGAGGAACTCGCCTTCTTCGGTAAGAGTTGCTTCTTTTGTAAGATTGTCGGCAGATTCGTTTCCGACGATGCTTTGATCCATGTTGTGGTTACTTCGACATTGTGATCTTTAAACACTTATTAATTTTATAGGTCAGGAAAGAACGGTTGTCTGGATATCGGATGGAGAGTATGCCTGCTTGTCTGAGTTATTGGATATTTTGGAAAAGTTATTTATTAACGCAATGTTGGTGGCAGTTTCTATGGCTGAGAATTCCATCTGCTGTATGCTATTCGAAATGCGTAAGTACCCTAGCCATTTTATTTCAGAGCCCACCAGCGGCCGAGCGGTAAAGACGCTGAACACTGGTAGTTCGGTCCGAGGTTCGAATCCCGCGAACGGGCTGGCTGCATGGCCGTTTTCGTGGTTTTCTTAGTGTGTAACGTGTATACGAGCCAGTTTCCCTTAGAAAGTCCTCCACGAAGGCATCCCTCCCTTTAGGCAGATAGCCCTCGTGTGCTTTGCCATAATTGAATAACCCATAACCCATTTTATTTCAGAATTTATACCTTGGTGGATTGGAAAGAATGCCGCAGAGCCGATTTTCGATTCGTCATTGTAAGCTTCAATTCTTTTGTTTCTTGGATCGATATTCTTTTGTATTTTTTTTTTTTTTTTTGTTTAAAAAAAATTTTTTTTTTTTTTTTGGTATGAAGATTGACCCATGTTTTTTGTATGGAAGAGGACATTATTCCTAATCTTTTGCGGAACAGATGTAATCTTTGAAGTTGACACTTTTACTGTGTTGGAGAATTGAATTCAGGAGTAAATGGCCACATCGATTGCTTGAAAATGTACAAGCATGATGCCTACCAAAACGTAGAGAGCTGAGCTGGAGGTGGTTCGAAAGCAACGTGTGATACTGAGCGTGAATTGTCGCTATATGTAAGTGGTCACTCTTTCTTTCCGTTATCGGTTATCTTTCCGTATCGCAGCTCTATATGTGACGATGGTTTTGCATAAGCAAAATTATGAACAGCTTCGGATATTCCAAACAAAAGAATAAAGTGACGGTTAGTACTTAATGCTGTTTACCTGTTCAGATCGTTTTAAGCATGTGTCGATAATTGCAAGTGATGAACAATGCATAATAATGTAAAAATTGAGCAGTATGAAACAAGTTTTATGCAAATGCAAAAATGTACAACAATGAATTCAAATAAACGGCACTTTTAAGAAAACATTATAAAATCCCCATTTGTTTCGGAAAGTTCTGCAAAATATATCAACATCTAGGCAAATTCTTTCAGATATGTCCTCTAAACTCCGGTAAAGGGATTTTCTGTGTCCGTTGAAGTGATATGATTCGGAGCCCAAAGGTCTGGTTTGGTTTGGTTTGGTTTGGTTTACGCAATTACGGCAAAATACTCGAGGGTTATCTGTCCAAGAGGGACTCCTTCGTGGTGGACTTTCTGAGGCAAACTGGCTCGTATATACGTTGCACAGGGAAAAACTGGAGTTCAAAGCATTTCCTAAAATTAACCCCAAAAGTGAGTTTAAAGATAATTACGGAAATACCCAAAAGTGTAGTTACGGCTGGTCAAGACGTTTGGTGGGAAGAAAAGAACTCGTAATTCCACGACAGATTTCAGTAGCATAACAACTTTATAACAAAAGCAACAGAAACTTCTCGTTTTTCAGAAATATTGTCCTTAACATAGGAAATGAGAACGGATACGATTTGGAAGCAGCTAGCAATGTAGATAAAACTCTTGTCATCTTTGATATTACAAATGATGCTTCAAGCAATCGGACAGGTTAAAAGAAAATTCTGATTCCAGCAGCAAAATGTAAAATATCGAAGTTTTGTTTTAATATCATGATGATAGATACAAACTGCAACTAACGTTTTTTTTAATGCAAAACCTTGCTGAAAGAAATATTTCCGCATATAAGAACTCAGAATCAAGGGTGGATGACAGCAAAATATTACAAGGATTGATTGAGGTGAGTGTGGTTTCGGTATAAAGATGCGTTAATACTTCGGTAATCCGTGTTGATTATTATTGAGCCTTTATGAAAATTCGTACCAGAACAAAGTTTCAGTCACGTTTATTTTCAACATGCAGAACGGCTCAAAAGACAACGCAGTATAACCTCGCATCATCATCTCAGAGACAGAAGGGGGACAAGGCATTATGTCTCGCATCATACCAATACAATATAGAAACATGGATGACTCAAGTGATGCTGATAGTGACAATGGAATTTCAAATGAATAAAAACAACAGCTGTTAATTTCACAAGGGAGTTTTGATTACAGTTTTTACAGTCTTAAGTTGTGTAAAGACAATTAATGCTGATAAATTACTTTAGAATTATTATCTCAAGTATAGGCCACAGCCTAATTTTAGTCAAAAATTTGGGGTAAACGAAGTTCAGGATATACATACGCAAATATGGTGATGCTTCTCACAATATTTTCTTTAAGTATTTATAAAGACCATACTACCGTGCTTATACTTCCTTATGAACTGTTAAAAGTTTTAAGATTTTTATTCGTGTATGTAAGTAATTTTAATTGTTAAAGAATAAAACGTATTTACATATTTTACAGCTATATAAAAGTTTATACATTCGCATACACAAAATACTACATTAAAATAAATATATATGGCAAAATAAGTAACTATTTACAAGCAATAACAAAAAGATTTTGTATCAGTACTTTGGGGCACATTTTCCAAATCTAAATTATTTGTCTTAGTCAAATTTGTATGCATTCACTTCATAATATTATCAACTTACTTTTAAAAACATGCAAAGTTTTTTTATTTAATGGCAAAATAAACTTACCACTTCTCGTATAGACAATGGTGTAATTCCCGCGGAAACGTTGATCTTATTAGAGGGTATCATAACAGGTCTGACAAGTTTATCATATTCATCAAAAAGATATTTTCTGAGCTCCCTTTCAGATTTATATCCATCAAAATCTGTAAATTGAATGTTGAAAATATTTGCAACTGTTGC
This sequence comes from Stegodyphus mimosarum, assembly GCA_000611955.2. Lineage (NCBI taxonomy): Eukaryota > Metazoa > Arthropoda > Arachnida > Araneae > Eresidae > Stegodyphus > Stegodyphus mimosarum. The sequence goes on from KK119450.1 coordinate 63,660, forward strand.
ATACTAAATGCGAATTAGCTCATTGAAAAAGGCTTTGATTTTAAAAGACAAAGATTAAGGATTTTTAAGTTTCACAGCCACTTAATAAAATTTCGTTATGAAATAAAGTACTAATAAACCACCTTTTAAAATAAACTGTTAAGTAATTAATAAAATGTAAGTAATCACACAATTAATTCAATACAGAAAGAAGAAATGGAAAACGAATAAGATCAAAAAGAGCTTAGACATTAAAGGTGAAAAAACATACAATATCTTTTTAAATTTCCTACGTTTTTGCAATTTATGATAGGCAAAGTGATCCAAAAGGTCAATTTAAAAATACAAAAAATGTGCTTAAAATCTTTTTGTAATTGTATTTCAGTGACTTTGCAATACATGATAGTGCAATTAGAACAAATATGCATAAAACTACTGAAAGATAAAGAAATCTTATTACACAAATGTTTAATTACAATCATGTCCCACAGATAATGTTTACTTTAAAATTCTGAATGTGCTTTGCTTTTTAAGTTACCCGAGTCTAAATTTATTATTATATTGATCTTTTGAGAAACCGTATTCCTGATTTGTTCAGTACTGAAGACAAGTACTGGATTTTAAGACAATCGTACAGAGTAGAAACTTCATTCTTGCTTTCAACTTTTAGTTAAAATAGAGGAAACTGTCACTTTCCGGGAAACTGTCAGACTTGAAATCTAGATTTTTAAGGCCAATATACTTTATAATTTCGTGGATACGGAAATCCTCCAGATTTGCTGGAAATGCGAAAAGACGTTATGCAAAGGCAAGTGTCACTTTTTTTTTCAGAAATGCTTTTCTGCTGTCCATACTTCTTAGTTCATCTTTTTGCACTCTTTAGCAAAGATAATTACAATGCAAAAATTCACATTTTCCGAACATTTCAAAAATGCACGTTTCTTAAAAGAAAAATATCCAGTAACTATCGGTCATAACCATTTGGCACATGCTTGAAATAAAATGTCTCCAAACGTTAAGTGCGACACCGGGCAACAAATCAAGATACAATATGCATTATAAATGATAAAGATTATTACAAAACTTATTAATGATATTCAAAATGATGAACAGTCCTACATCAGCTAGTCCTAAAAAATAATTTTTCATTGACTTTAAGGGTTAAAAATAATAATAAATTCTTAGATACAGGAATTCGTTTTTCGGAAAACGTAAAAACTTTTATGCTGTTTCCATAATCAAAAAATGCTTAATTAAAGAAAACATGAATATCGTAAATAAAACTTTAATATTTAAAAAAAATTAATAATCAAATCGTGAAAATTTTTTCAGTATACGAAATTCAATTCTAAAACAATACAGTACGAAAATTTAAGAATGCCAAAACTTTTAAATGCATTGCAAAGTTTATCCAAAGTTTTTAACAATTATCTTTAGTTAAAGCTACTTTCCTATCCTTTCTATTTCCAGCTTACAATTCCCTACCAGAATGCGTTTTCAGAATCGCGTTTAAAGCAAATGAGTAGCATTTAAGTAAAAGTTTCACTGACTTCGTTAGAGAGCCAGAGTTTCTGACTAGCGCGCGTTCGCCTTTTGGCTACGTCTCTCTCTAAGCTATTACTACGCTCGGCCGTACTTTAGGCCCTTGATAGCTTAGCCTACTTAATTGAGATTTAAGGGTCAACTACTTAAGAATCTTGATAGCTTTGCCTACTTAATTGAGATTTAGGGGCCAACTTCTTAAGAATCTTGATAGCTTCACCTACTTAATTGAGATTTAGGGGTCAACTACTTAGAACCTTGATAGTTTCGGCTATATCATTCTAGTTATGCTTTAATTCTTATTACTTTGAGTTCAATCCCAAGTGTAGGCTTTTCTGTACGCTCTGAGATAGGAACCGACTGTGTTAAATCTTATTTTGAGAAATAAAGGGTAATTAACCCTTCTTGAGTCTTACGTCTCTGTTCACGCACTCAAGCGATTATTCGCTTATCTGTGCACAAGGTTCCTCACATTCAGCTGTTAGATAAAAGGTTGGAACCCCACAGCATGAAAAGCTGCTGTCTATACTGAGGTTAATAAGCAACGGTTTTAAAAGTATTGCTCACAACTGCACACATCAGCAATGCATTTTCTGCTATTATTAACTTTTATTAGTAACAATTAGTTAATCGTCTTTCATTGCTTATTTTTTTAATGTAAGTTTAATTTTGGTTTTCCATTTTTATAAATGAGAGGAGGAATTTTCAGTATGCAATAATTATGCGCAATAAAGAATTTGTCGTAGGCAATAATAGTATATATCATGGAATTTTTGGCAGGTTAGTGCGACCTGTCAGAAACTTATAATGGTGTGACTTACATTCAAAAGAAAGAAAGGAAATGTGTTTGCTTTCTTAGATAACATTGGTTCGAAATTTTATTCATTTTTTTCGGGGGGGGGTCGAAATACTAATATATATTATTGAATTTGTGTCCTACTTATCATAGATTCTAACAAATCACTTTGTCCGAATTAAGTATAAGGCTATTACCCTTATCCCTTTTAGATGTATACTATATATTCTCAAGCTCAGAAGGTAAAAGAAAATACTCATTTAATATTGCCTAAAATAAAACAAACCGCTGATGCTTGCAGATAACTGTAAAAGGTTGCTTAAAATCCGAGATCGATTTTTTTTCTACACAGAAGACCGAAATATTATTTATTAATTATTTGCCATGACAAATATGTCGCATTTATTGTATTTTATTTGGTAAGATAATCATTTTCTTAGATAGTTAGAAAATAACTATTTACATGAAAACAGGAGAAAATTATGTGTCTTCAGACTGATTCTTTCGTGGAGTGCTTGTAAAAGACAATTACTTTCTTGTTTACATTATTCAAAAGAAAAATACACCATAAAAACACTGGTAATTTATAAACAATTGATTAAAATGTATCAGCTTTAAATTATAAACCATTGATTAAAATTTGTCAGCTTTATTGATGATAAATATGCTAAGATTCAATCATAGTGTAAAAATTTTCATACTCACCTGCTATCAAGCCAGCGTTGACTGTCACGCAAGACAGAAGCAAAAAGGCCCAAACACGGACTGCAGTGTACATTTTTAGATGTAGTCAACTTCAAGAGTGACTTACTGCGAAGCGAAAATTTCTTTTATACAAGGAGCGCTTTCTTAAACGGGAAGTTCAATAAATGTATATTCACAGACGGAATCACACCATCTTTGACCTTCAAGAAATATCCGTCATTATTCAGTTAATATTTTTGTTAGATGTAACTCCGTTATTGGTTATTAACCTGAGGATTGACGTCTACTTGCGTCACAAATCGTTCGCTTGGAAATGACAAAAGCAATTTAAATATATTCTCAAAAATTACCCTATTCCGTTTCGCCATTGCTGTTAAATGACTACTGCTTTTATCCCTTAAGAAGAAAAACATTTCTCTCTTTTAAAGCTGTTCAAATTAAAGAATTTCTGAATGCAACATTGATCAAACTAACCTTCATATAATCTAGTCTAAATGATAAGAAAAATTTTCCAACAGACAATAATTAGCAGAGAATTAATTGCTAACTTTATGAGACTGAGATCGAAAGGCTTGACGAGATGGTTTGTTTGACGAGTGCTGAGCTAATGTAGTAAGTAACTCGTTATATTTGAAATAGTCCATTTGGCTTTACCAAAAATAAAACGTTTTGAGCGAAAACACTGCCGAAAAGCAAGAAACAGAATGCCTAGGAAATGACGGATTAAGTTTCGGTATTATTACCTACTAGGCTAATTTTCAGTGTATGATACGTCTGGTGCCCTCTCTTGGCAGTCCGAAGATATTTGTTTAAATTAAAACACAATTAATATCTTTGCCATTAATATAATGGAAGATGAGATTTAAATCTTTTAGGCTGCTAATTCAAAGCTTGCTAAAGAACTAATTTCTTAATATGGAAAGCCAATCGCCTTTCAAAGAAGTTGTGAGAATATGTAATCAATTTAGAATCAGATGAGTCAATTTTTTTCTAGCTAGATCGGAAAATCTTACTCTGAACAACTTGAATTTATTTTTTGTGACTAGCGGCTTCAATAGCCCATGTAGATACAGAAGAATATGGCGAAACATTGTTCTATAAATCTGCTGTATGATTTCAATTTCCACTTTAGGTGGCTAAATTTATGAGCTAAGACTTGATGGCATATTTAACTGACTACATAAACACTGCTTGCGAGTTCATTTAAGAATTTAATGTTTGCTAATACGTTTATTCAAATTTTGAATATAATGAAATTTATCCCAGCTTACTGCGGGCAGCGGTTTCCTACAGATCTCCTTAAATAGGCCAGATAAATAAGAAGATTTGAAACTTTATTGAGATAAATAGGTATTACAGGAAATAAAAATAACTATAACACCCTTCCCAAAAAATAAAAAACAAAATAAGCAAAATCTTCCTTAATGCGCGATGTTAATTTAGCATCACTAAAATCGCTCATTTAGAAAACTGTAGAACAGAAATTACTGAACAAGAAGTTGAATAGCAAAACAACTTGGCACTGAAATAATTCATGGATTAAAGACTCTAATACTGCCTCATGATAGGAAAGTCTAGAGCAGAAATCACTGAACAAGAATCTGAATAGCAAAACAACTTGGCGCTGAAATAATTCATGGAATAAAGGCTCTAATACTGCCTCATATTAAGAACGTCTAAAGCAGAAATCACTGAACAAGAAGTTAAATAGCAAAACAACTTGGTACTAGAATAAATCATGGATTAAAGACTGTAATACTGCCTCATGTTAGGAAAGTTTACAGCAGAAGTCACTGAACAAACAGCTGAATATCAAAATAACTTGGCACTAAAATAATTCGTGGATTAAAGACTCTAATATTGCCTCACGTTAAAAAACTCTAGAGTGGAAATCAGTGAACAAGAAGCTGCATAGAAAATCAACTTGGCACTGAAATAATTCATGGATACTGCCTTATGTTGTAACTTTGCCAACGGTAAACACACCTTAAACTTTCGAAAAAACTCTCATCTAGATCATCAAAAGTGGGTTTTCCGGAAACTTACAGAACATCCCTGAGTTGGTTGAAAATTGTCATTTAATGCCAAGAACCACAGAAGAGTTTCCGCTATCATCTCTGCTTTCACTTGATTTTTCCTTAAATTTCAACGTCAGTTAGCTCAGAGTCAAGAGTATTACGATGATTACCAGAAATAAACACTGAAAAACATACTCAGGCGCAAAAATTCGCAATTTAAGAAAATTAACTATCAATAAACATAAAACTAGCATGCAAAATGGGCTAAATAAATAAATAAGTAAATGGAAAACGGTATCAGTAATATAAAAATAGTAGTATGTCAAAACCACATACGCATTACTCAATTTACAAAATCACCAAATGATTATTTTTTAAATTTGAACACATACCCCTATATTATAAATGTACAACATGGGCTTACAAAAATAGTTAATTAAACAGCACATGCATTAATTAAAAAAAGAGAGAACAGTAGACATTTAGCCTCCAGATATGCAGTAGGTTAGATTGGGACATAAATCATCAAGTATCTCAAATTTAACCTCTGTTCTAAAGTAAGTCTGAGAGTACTTGTAATATTATTCGTAGAATTAATTCAAATATTTGTAAATTTTAATAGTGCTGCGAGCGTTTCCCACTTATCACAGCTATTGTGAAATTATATGTTTCAAGAAACTTCTAGTATTTACAAGAACTATGAACACCCTCGAAATTTCTATTATACTTTTCTGAAATTATTGTCATTTCATTTACTGAAAGTGTTTGTTGTAACCGCGTGCACAAAACTTACCTGAAAATCTGCATAAATACGTCTTGAAAATTAAGACCTAGTTGTACACGCTTTTCTCCATTCAAATCATTTTTCATTAAATAAGTGCAAAAGTTTTCACATGGTTCAACTAACGTTGAAAGAATATTATTATTAGTCCCTCCCCCCGTTCTTTTTCTTCTTCTTATCTAACATTTGGACATTGTTACTTTAAACCCATCATTTTAAATACGTGATTTTATATTCTTTTCTCAGACTCATGAGAATTAATTTTCAAAGTTTTAAGCCTGTCTTAAGCTCATAACTTAAAACTATTTTTAACTTATATTTTCTTCTTTCAGCGTTTCAGTTTCTTTTAACCTTTCAAGATAATATTCTGTTGCTAAACAATGGAAAGAATTATCCGCTTTTCCGTATATCTTGAACCAGAATTTTAATGCTTTATTAATCCTTGAAAAATTAAAGTAATACCTTTGGGAAATTATATATTGCTAGCACAAACAGATTTTATCTTAATTGGCAAGTAGTTTAATGGAATTTGAATTTGAGATTTTGGAACAATCATTTTCTTCCCATGTTCTTTCCGATTGTACTAAAATGCTTTGAAGCGTCTTCTCTCTCGTCCTATTTTGTAAAAGTCATCCCACAAGAACGCGCTGCGGCGCCCCTTAAAAATATTTATCACTAATCAGAGCCCTCCATACACCACCAGCAAAGGGTAGCTCATTTGCCCTTCTCGTTAACTCTTTTGTAAAAACAGCCATCACCGCTGTAAAGAGTGTCACATTTAACATGTTCTTTGTAGTCAAGTTTTCTGCTTAATAAAATTTATTGTTCTTTTATAAATAGAATCTGATTAGTATCTTAAACTTCTTTCTCACTAAAATAATAATTATAATAAAATGTTTAAAGTTAACTTCTAATAAAGTATTCAAGTATATAATGTATTCAGAAAAGAAAATGAAATTCTAGAAACAACAAATGAAGATGTTTTCTAAAAATTTAAAGTGTTAAAGCATTAAATTTCGGCCCTTCATCTAAGAATATTTATAATTTATTAAGCAGCAACTATTTACAACAAACCTCATGCACCAGTGTTCCAATGAAAAAATACATCTTGGATAATTAGGTATGTCCCTTATTGTATAAGAGATTATTTTATAAAGGCTTAATTCTCCATGTGGAATTAATTTATGATGCAATAATAGTTATTGCAAGTTATCTTTTCCTACCTTCTGGCAGAGCTATTTTGAATAATTCATTTAAAATATATAATTTTATTTCTGTATCTGATATTTATGTAAATAACTTCTTAAACGAATAGCCATTAAGCCTATATGTAGCATTTAAGCCTAAAACTATTTTAATGTTAAAGTAAAACTGAATATGAAGATCATTTTTTAATTTTATTTTTTTACGTGTTTTTACATTTTTGGATAATTTTTATTTATTTCTTTTCTTAGAACAAATTCTTCTACGACGTTTTAGAATACAATCATAAGTTTTCAGATTTCAATTTTTGCTTTATTCTTTTAAAGCATACGTGTTCAGGATTGCCTAGTTCTCATAGAAGAAGAATTTTTCAACTTGCCAAAATGGAATTTCTGCGTAACTATTTCTGAAGTATTCCGGAAGTATATAGCCAATAATTTTAGCTTTAAACAATGCATTGTAATCCAGGCTCCAGAATTATAGCAGTCATTCATATAATTTCAAATACTGAATGAACGCAAATGGTAATTAATAATTGTTGTTTTGAAATTAATTATAATCTATTATTGAATATTAAGCATACATTTTCATATCTCATTAATAAACAGCCTAGATCACAATTATTTTCAGTAAAGATCAGTAAAGTTTAAGACCCTGAATGATTACTCGAGCTGAAGGAAAAACATTACACTTCACACAACTGAAATTTTTACTAAACACTATTTCAAATAAATATACCATTTTAATTTTTTACCAATCTTTAAGTCAGAAGTTTTTACCTAATAGAAATTAACTGAAAGTTAAAATTTATATCTACTAGAAACTAACTGAAAGTTAAAAGTTTTATTTAATAAAGACTCACAAATTAATAAATATTCTTATAATTTTGCGAGGGAAAATTGAGAAGCTATTTGCAGGAAATCTATAGCATATGCATTTGCTACATGCTATGGGAAATTCCCATTGTTTAATTAACTTTCAAAACGTTATTAAGGCACATTAATGTTAATGATGTTTGAAACTGTTAATTATTTTATTTCTGCATAATATTTAATATTCGTGTTTAAGTGTTAACTCCTTCAGAGATATCGAAAATACTATGCAAAAAATAATTTCTAAACTATCTTCTTCATTGTCTAAACCGCGGATTCCTAAACGTTTTCTTCCATCGACTACTTTAAAAAGAATGGTTTTCTTCATCGACCTCCTTATATCCTTCTTTTTAATATACAGAATACAACATAATCATAATTCAAATAACTCCACATAAATAACTTAAAAATAACAACTAGAGCGAACGTTTTGAGAAGAAGAATTTATATGGTTTAAGTTTTATTTTGCGTTGCTGCCGTTTTTAATTTTACGAAAATTAACAGGCTTTCAGAAACAGAATTACAGGTTCTGATTGCACGAAAATTCTATTTAAATTAATGTGATTGCTGAGCTTGACGTATTGGTGCATTTTTTTATTATTTGGCATAAATTTGCTTAATTTAATTTTTTAATTTTTAAATCAACTAATTTTTTAATTTCAATCAAACCTCACGAAGAAAACAACGCAACACACAAACTAAAATCTCTGTACTTTTAAAAAGAATAGTTCATATTCAGATGAAAGTAATTGTTTGACTACACTGTAACAATAACTGGGATCTGTCAAATATTCTGTCAGATTCAATAACAATTTAGTTTAATTTTTTATCTTCAGCCGTTAGCAAATATGTACAGTAAATTAAGATTAACTCTTTCTAAATGAAACAAATAGCGAATTTAATCAAACTTATAAATCCAAAAGAGGACTTCAAGAAGTAAAACTGTGAATTTTGAGTGATATACAATCACAAACATTTGTATAAATATATAAATATAATGCATAATCTTAATGCAAATTTTTTTGAAAATTTTCACTGAATAAAAGTCTTGTTAAGACTTGAGGATTAATTTCATGTTAAATAGACCAGTCTATTTGAATTTATTGAAATGCTAAACTTATTCTACATAAAAAGAAAGATTTAATTATAAAACGCCCAATTTAGAATATGTTTTATGTCTTATGCTCGTATTCAATATAAATTTTACTCTTTCATTTTGTGAATTCAAGTCCTTGGTAGTTGCGAGTTTAAATTTATTTTGTTTTTCAATTTCATTAATTCTTAGAATTCCTTAAAACATCTTCGGTTAAAAATCCAAATTTAGAATACACTTTTTAACATGCTTACACTTCAAGCCTCTTTGCATTTACTGAATTTAAAAATTTTAAAGATTGATTTTATGGTATCGCAATAAAATTCTTTTATGTGTTTTCCCTGAAATATATGAATAAAAAGTATACGTCGTAACAGAAACGAAATGTTGTTGAAAATATTTATTATTCTGTCATCCTAGTTTCTCGTAGTATCATCTCTGAATATCGTTAATTTTCTTGTTTACTGTTTATTTGTCTCATTAATTTTCGTGGCATATTTATCATTATATATTATTATTTAAATTATATATATAGCTATCATTAATTTAAATTAATTTTTTATTATTTAACTTTTTTATATTTTAAGCAAATGTCCGGAGTTTCGGAGGGGGGAAGTACACATATTTATTTACATTTTTAGCTGCTCATAATGTCTCATAATTTTCCTATATTTTCGGAAATTTTGATTTAATATTAGGACTTTAATGCAAGGCAGAATTCGAATTTAGTAAGTGAGAGCGAGCCTCTTCTCGCGACGTCGGTGTTGGCCAAACACGCTGACATTTATATACGGAAAAATCTTTTTTCGCAAGCTTATGATTATTTCAGCTGTTTGTGAAGATTTATTTCGCTGCCGTATATTACGAGCGTATTAGAAAACAAACTCACTCTCGATCTTTTTTTAATACCTTGCAAGGTATATTTTAATTTTATAATATTAACTAATTAAAAATTAACATATCTAATTAATTTTTAAGAAATTATTAGAAAACAAATT
>KK119450.1:73789-120257 GCA_000611955.2 Stegodyphus mimosarum
TAAATTTAATTATAATTAAATAAAATTTACTGTTATGAAACATTAATTTTATAATAGTTATTTTAATTTCAATATACTTTCTTATCGATTCTTGTTTTAACTTGCAACTCCCTACCAGAATGAGGTTTTAGAATCGTTTTGAATGTAAATGAGTTAGGAGTAGTATTTAAGGAAGATTCAACTTACTTCGGCAGAGACAAAACAGGCTTTTAAGAGTTCGTAGTAGGAGGAGAGTTAGTGAATGAGAGCAGAGTCTCGCCGCGACTGACTAGCTGATATAGTTGATAGTTGTTCGAGAAGAATTGAGTTCCGGATTTGTTTCAGCGCTGAGATTTGAGCTGGATCGACGAGCAGACTCGACTCTTCCTAATAATTTGTGAGTATCGTATTCAAATGTTTTTCGTGTTGGACATCTCGCCTTAGCAAAATACCAGTTGTTAGGGATAGGATGAACACTACGAACATCGCACCCGCCATTACCGATTGGTTTCGGCATAAAGATTATTTTCATGAATTTGTTGAGCATGGCACCCTAGACCAGGTAGAGAATGCAATTATGATACTTAACATGCACCGCAATGGAGTTATACAAGGCACAGAGGATACTAAAGCTGAATTATTCACCTCTATAGATTATGCGAATGCAAAATTAGCCAAGATGAAAAGCATCCAAGCTAACCCAAATGCTAACCCCACACCGCAAGCGATAGACAAATTAATTGTCACCTTAGGAGCAGAAAAAACCACTGACACTTCATCACAGCCAGATAATAATAAAAGTGAATAGAAAAAACCTAAAAAGGTCCACAAGAGACATTACAGCATCGATAGTAACGAATCAAACACCTCTCTCAAAAACAAATTTGCTGCTCTCTCAGACAGCGATGGTATGGATACCGACAACGAAAACATCATAAGCTCTCAAAAAGATCAATTTGTGAAACCTAAAAATACTCCAACCGAATACCACCCATAATTATTTCGGACATAACTAATTGGAAAACGTTAAGAGAAGACTTTAAGAAAATTTCCACAGAAAAATTCGAAGCCATATTTAAAGGTGGGGATGTCCACATTAAGGTTTCCAACACTGATGACTATAGAAATATCACACGCTTCCTCAAAGACAAACAGATGCCTTACCACACCTTCTCACTCCCCGAAGACCGCCCCATGCGGATCGTAATAAAAAAATTACCGGATTTTATGAAGCCGGATGACATTAAAGAAGAATTACAAAATCTAGGAATCCCAGCCTTTGCTGTAAAGCAGATCAACCGTAGAAGAGGAAATGGAGTTATCAAACTTCCGCTATTTCTTGCCGAAATAGAACGCTATACCAAGGGTAAAGAAATATTCCAAATTACTCGTATTTTAGATGCCACAGTCGAAATCGACACTTTCAAACCTACGCCAGGGCCAAAACAGTGCCATAATTGCCAAAGATATGACCACAGCACTCAATATTGTAAGCATAGACCCAGATGCCTCAAATGCCGGCAAATATATAGCACGCATTTGTGTAAAAAAGATAAGAATACTCCAGGCAAGTGCCGTCTTTCTGGGGGCCAGCATATTAGCTCATATAGGGGCTGTGAAAAGTACTCTCCCAACATTCAACAAAAAAAAGCTGCCCGAAAACGACAGGAAAATCCCAAAAATCTTGAAGGAAACAAAGTACCAGAAAATAATGAAGATAATTTCCCACCCCTCCCAAAAAAAGAGGCCTCAAAAAATGCTAATGTATATGTGCATGCGACAGCCAATGGAAAACCGCGGCCAACAGAAAACGCCCAGCCCCCCAATGACTCCACCAACGAGAAACCCAGCTTTATACAGTGGCTCAAAGATGCTCTAAAAACAGCGAAAACCATCGTTACCAAATTTAAAAACGCAAAAACAATATTCGAAAAATTTGAAATCGCCCTAGAGGCTTTCGATATAATATCTAACTTCGACTATGAATTTTAGGCCACACATAAGGAGGAAACATTACCACACTACTGCACCCAGCAGACTAAATATCACATTTTTTAATGCAAATGGAGTAAAAAATAAGAACACTGAAATTTTCGATTTTCTCACTCAGCATGATATAGACGTATTTCTCATAAACGAAACGCACTTGCGTTCTGGTGACAAATTAAAGTTACACGGATATAAAACTTACAGAACAGATCGCACTAACAGCAGAGGCGGAGGAACGATGATATTAGTTAAAAAATACCTGCAAACTGCTAGTTATGACATTCAAGGCCCCACTGCAATAGAATACACTGCAATAATTGCTCACTCAAGAACAAATGAACCTCACATCTTCATCGATGCATACAACCCCCCAAGAAAAAGTATTACTACAGTAGATCTGCAAAATCTCACGACGCATAACCACTCAACAATAATTGCCGGAGATTTTAACTCCAAACACGCATCAGGGAACTCTCGGCGCACAAATGCCAACGGAAACCCACTTTATAACTTTGCTATACAAAATAATGTTCAAGTGTACGGCCCTACGAATCCTACGCGCTACCATCATAACGGCTCAGCAGACGTCCTCGACATATTAATCGCCAGTAATATTTTACAGACGCCCTTCCTTGAAGTAAAAAATCAACTCACATCAGATCATCTCCCAGTAAAATTCATCTTAAAAGACTTCGAGCACGAACAACCCCTACAAACTACAATAGATTGGAGTAGATTCAAGAATTACTTGGAAAACCTACCGGCACATCCGGCTCTTGCCGATATCGCTAACATCGAAGAACAGATTACAAAAATCAATAGCAAAATCAGCCTATCACTGGATAAATCCACCCGTATTATTGAAAATGTGCAATTTTCTCTCCCAAGACATATTAAGGATAAAATCATAGACAAAAATCTCACAGCAAAGCTTTGGAGGCGTACCGCAGATCCCAGAATAAAAACTACATTAAAGGGCAAAAACCGACAAATCAAGCATTTCCTCATGGAATACAGAAGCGAGAAGTGAGATAACCTCTTAGATTCAATGGAGTTCAACCCTAATCTAGTCTGGAGAATAGCAAAGTTCCACCGCAGTAACAATTATCAAAATATTAGACCTCTCGACACCCCAAACGGAACAATTTACTCAAAAGCAGACATAGCAGAGACACTAGCGAAACACCTAGAAAATACTTTCACTCCTAATAATTACTCGGAAAGAGACACGCAAGAAGAAGTTGAGAATTTTATACAGCAACTCAAAAATAGCACTGGTTATGAACACCTCACCCCCACTTCTCCCATCCAATGAAGAAAACTTATCAAAAAATTCAAACCACGCAAAGCTCCAGGCTATGACGGAATATCCAACAAAATTATTAAAAATTTGCCTAAAAACTTCATCGTACTACTCACCAACATTATCAATGCAAGCCTTCGACTAAATTATTTCCCACAGCAATGGAAACACGCTCTTATCATTACGTTCGTGTAACCAAGAAAAAACCCAAGAAATGTCAATTCATACCGGCCCATTAGTCTATTACCAAGCTTAGGCAAGGTATACGAGAGGATTATACAGCAAAGACTACTTCAGCATCTTGAAAATAATAAAATTATAAAACCTGATCAACATGGCTTTCGACCCGGGCATAGCACACTCCACCAGTTACTAAATGTTACGGAATACATCGCTGATGCTTTCAATAAGAAAACCGCAGTTGCTGGATGTTTTTTAGACATTGAAAAACATTTGACAAGAGGTGAAATGAGGGTTTACTCTTTAAGCTGCACCTTGCAAATTCCCACACCAACTTCATTAAACTAATGCAGAGCTACTTAAAAAATAGAACCTTCCAGATAAAAATCAATAGCACACTTTCCACCAGAAAAAGAATCACCAGTGGTGTACCCCAGGGAAGCGTATTAGCTCCTTATTTTTTCAACATTTTTATCAATGATATTCCGACGCCACTAACAGCAAGAAGTTTTCAGTATGCGGACGATACTGCGATTTTGGCAAAGTCGATGAAACCCCAATTCGCCATACATAAACTAAAGGAAGCAGTTAACATCATCTCCCATTATTTCAAAATATGGAAAATGAAAATTAATCCCACTGAAAGCAACATAGTACTCTTTAGAATGTATAAGAAATTCTCACCAGTGCAAACTGATATTCAAATAGATAACCAAGCGCTCCCAATTACAAATAGTGTTAAGTACTTAGGTGTGCATTTTGATACACAGCTCTTATTTAAAGAACAGGCCAATTATGCGCTACAGAAAGCAAATGCTGCAAAAAATGCGTTACGCCCACTTATCGGAAGAAAAGCTAAACTAAATCTCAAAATTAAAAGAAGAATCTATATCTGTCTTATTAAACCAGTACTCCTCTACGTCATTCCAATTTGGGCCACGGTTGGAAAAACACAGCGAAAGAAATTATAAATCTTTCAAAATAAACTACTCAGAGAAATTACAAATGCTTCATGGTTCATCAGAAACGAACACATTCATAAAGAACTGGATATTAGGCCAATCGCAGACCAAATATTAACCACAAGCCACAACTTCTTCAAGAACATAGAAAATTCAAGCTGTGAACACTTACGAGATCTCATCAATTATGATCCCACCATCGAGCATGCGGTAAAACCCCCAGAACTATTTTCCATAATGTCAGATGGTAGCATTTATCTTAGAGACTTTCTACAAAGATAAAGACTTTATTTAGTGTGTTTCAAACGTGTAAATAGTGTACATAATTTTCTTATTTTTCAACTTTAATATTTTCAACTTTATTTCGTATATTTTACTTACCAGAGACTTTGTGTATCTGCATTTACCTTGACAAAGCTCCAGTACTATAAATCTATCAACGTCAGTACAGTAAGTAGTACTTGAACTATTTCGCCTTTTAAAAGGCGGTGGCGGATTGCGCCTTACAGCTTAGCTTCGGCTAAGTCTCTTTTAGTTAGTTTAATTTAGTTCTTATTCCTTATTTTGAGTTTAAGCCCGCGTGGAGGCTTTGCTAAGCCCAAGAAAGGGGCCAACTGTTCATCTTACTTTGAGGATAATTAACCCTCCGTGAGTCTACGGCTTTTGTTATCTGAACTCAGCGATAAGTCGCTTAACAGTTTACTAGATTCCTCGAAATTTACTATAAGAGTGTGAAACTCTACAAAATAATACAATTTGCAAATTTATTTAAAACATTTTTACAACTGTTTTATGTATTTCATTATTATTTTTAAACTGTCTTTGTGAATACAACCTAATAACTAACTATATCTAACACTTTTCCTTTTAGAAATTAAACCCTTTAGTAAAAATTATTTAGAATTCCTTAGACAGCGCCTTATAAGAAAGGTATAGTTCCTACAAGTCACTGTAATAAAAATGGATCGGTACAAAATGTCATATGCGAAATTGGAAGCGCAATTTTTATCGTGCCTTCGCTAATTCAGCCTTACACAAACTTTAAATTTTATTATATTTTGTTATTCACAATTGTCTTTTTAACTCTTACAGTGAATAGCTGAACAGGAAATAAATTAACTCGCTAGTGGGGAAATAAAGATGGTTTAAATTGCTAAGTGTTGTCAAAAACCTTGCGCAACACAGCCGTTTTGAAGGTCGAAGTTCGCTTCTTTTATTTAGTGTTCACGTCATATACGTTTTGCTTAATTCCTTTGCACTAACACTGTCATGTCGTTTAGCTTTCAAAATTGAACGTCAGTGAAGCCAAATTAATACATCTAAATCTTATATGTCCTGGAATTTATTTTAATTTAAGCTTTAGAAATACATTTTCGTAATATCTTTACCTACATTTTTTTCGGGAATTGTCATAATTCCTTTTCACATAATAGTTAAAAGTATAAATTTAAACTGTTAAAAGGATTGTTGTTAAACTGAATATAAATATATTTGAGTATTATTTTGTTGTTACTCTCATATTTTGATATGAGCTACTTCTCATTACTAAGAAGGTTTGACTTGTTGAAATTACTTGGTTATATAACTTTGAACTCCACCTGTGATTGAGCGGATAGGTTAGTTGAATACTGGTAACACGATTCGGTTCCAAATCTCGCCAAAAGGCCCGGCTGCATGGCAATTTTCGTTGTTTTTTTTCTATGTGTAATTTAAATACGAGCCGTTTGTCCTTCGAAAGTCCTCCACAAGAGCACCCTTCTCATAGGGCATATCTAACTAAACCTCCCTGTAATGAATGTAGAAGTAGAGCTTAATTTTTAAAATTAGATGTGGTGGAGCCTTGTGAAAGGTCATTCTAAACGATGAAAGTAAATTAATAATACAAAACTAAGAAAAACAATTAATTAATTCAAATTAAACAAACAAAGAAAAAAATCTTAAAGTTTTCAGATTTTGTATCACCTCCAAAGGGGCGTTTTTTAACATTTTGTGTGTTACCTTTATTTATTAAACATCAAGTTCTTCGCACTTAAACCATAAAATTCAATTCACAGCAATATCAGAAAATATTTAAAAAGGGCATATGTTTAGAATTTCCGATACATTTCCGCTCGCTGGAGGTAATTTTTTTTCCCGACCAGTGCTGCCGTTGCTCGTTTTGAAATCCTTGAGTTTGTTAATCAAAAATTTGTTAAAGTTTTACAAAATATGAAATAGATTTTTAAAAAAATCCAGATTCGGGCTTCCAGATGCCCATATTCGAGTAAAGGACTACGTTATTCAAAATTTGACGTCTCTTGGTACCGTTGTTTTTTCAAAATGCGAGAACCATGCATACATTCATGCAGATTCTTCGTTATTTAATTTCTTTAAATGCAATGCAAGGCTCTAATATTTGGGGCAACAATTTGAAAAGTGAAACGCCGTTTTTTAATGGATGACGCAAAATGCCAAAATGGAATTAATAGCCTTTCTGAGCAAATTGTCGTTTTGAGCTAAAAAGTAAATAAAAATATTTATAAATTAATATAAATTGCTGATTATTAGAAAATAATAAATAATATTAAATCAATTCCTTCTGAAATGGTGTCACATGACGGTGAACGAAGAGTCTGAGCAGTATTTTTCGGAATGAGATAAACCTGCTTCCTTATTTGGTGTCTAATTCATTTTAACCTCCTTACCGAAGGGCTATAAATTCCATAAATATTCATCTTCCTGAAAAAGCAGCGTTTCCAAATAGAAAATTTGTTTCTCAAGTTTTCACTCAATATTCTTTCGCAGGAAAAGTGGGGCGTATACATTTATTTAACTACTATCATTTTCATTTACGAAATGTTGTCATAAATACTATATTAGTAACAGAATTTTCTGTTTATATTACAGTCTAGTTAAACAACAAAATGCTGAAACTCATTAAATTTGGAGTTTCTGCGCTCATCGATTGGAATTATGATTTTACTCAAAAACTGAGGAGTACCGCAGCCGTGTTTCGTTGAGCTCAAGCTGAATTAAGCCTTACATCTAAGAAATTAGTAATGACCCCGAAAACTGCGAATTAATAATGAAATTTATTTTAAGAATTAAAGGAGCTAAAGCGACCGTATATTATAATAGCTGTTATTATAGTGATTTCTGCTACATTTTTTATGACATATCTGTACGTATGCAACAGAGCTAGTGAAACTTTCAGTTGTGCATAAGATTATACTTTTTTCTCTCATCCCGCACAAGGGTTATCTCGCGATCCTTCACTGATCGCGAAAAATATAAATTAATTAATTTGTGTTGTAACAGATTTTGGCAATGGACTAGTTGACTATCTAAGTTATTATTATTATAAAAATTATTTGAAAATCCCCTTCCGATTTTTCCTCTTTCTCCTCCCCCTTTTTATTTTTTTTGGGGGGGATGATTATCTAATATTTGAAGTCGTTTATAAGTCTATTATTTTAAAATAGGCACTTCGAGGCCGTTTCCAACCCCCTCGATTGCGGTCACAACTCGTGTAGCTCCGCACAACGTTTATTTTCTCCACTTCATCTGAGGCACTAGTTCAAGTCAGACTTTATTCTCGAGCTTTGACAGATTTCTTCGCATTACATTTTAAAGCTAATTTAGATCAAACAACCTATGTTTCAAACTTAATTTCTTATTAATATTACTTACTGAAAATACAATACACTTTTATGATCTTTAAAAACAGAATTTTTAAGATTTCATTTGAGTAAATAATAAGTTATGTCTGAGTAACTAATAGGCTTCCAAATATTAATAAAAAGTATATTTAATATGCAAAGCAACAGTTTAATTAGCAAAGCAACCTTGTGTTTAACATACACTGGTGTGCAAAAATTAAGGACGAGACGGTTTTTTCAATATAACTTTGTACAAAAGCTTTCCAAATCAACACATTTAATACCGTAAGATCCCCAATACGTAAGGACATGAGTAATGTAAGCAACACTTACTAAAAGAGAAATCAGAGGGATAAAAAGAAGCTTTAGTAAGTAAAGAAAGCAATGCGACTGAAGGCCGAAACATCCCTGTGATGGGTAAAAAACATCCGGTCTTTAATAGGGGATATGATCTTCTCTGACTTCTAGGCAGGTTTCACATCATTTGTGCATGCTGGATATGTGGTTGTTAATGAGCTGTTGAGACACTGCTGCTCGTTCCTCTTGTAGCACCAATCGCAGTTTCGGAATCGTTACTGGCGATAAGTTACGTGCTGCCACGGGTCTCCCTAGTAAGTTCCGTACATGCTTGACGGGATTTAGATCCAGAGACCTTGCCGACCAATCCATGTGTTCAATATCTTCACTCTCCAACAGCTCTTCGACAGTAACTGTGCGATGAGGTGGAGCGTTGTCGTCCATGAAGAGGAACTGAGGACCCATAGCCCTTGTGAAAAGACGCATGTAAGGAAGAAGAACCTCGTTACAATAGCAGTCCCAGGTGACGAACCTCCTTGGGAGATATGAAGGTCGGTCCGGCTACCAAGCATTATGTCTGCTCGAACGAGAACTCCGCGACCTCCAAAACAGTCCCTTTTGATGATGTTGAAGGGGTTATTGCGTGTTCCCCGCTCTGTCCAGATGTGTATGTGTCTAGAATCGCAACTCAGACTAAATCTGCTCTCATCTGTAAAGAGTACTCGTCCCCATTCATTGTCTCTCCAATTCCGGTGTTCCCGGCACCACAGAGAACGCCTTCTCCGATGGGCAGGCGTTAGAGGTACACACCGTACAGGGCGTCGTGCAAACAGACCACCACCGTGCAGTCTTGTGGCCACGGTAAAACGCGATATCGGTCGTCCATTCGCCTGTGTCGTGTGTCTAGCGATTTCTCCCGCTGTCTGCCGCCTGTTTCTTCTGGCCTGTAAGGCAATATACCGGTCATCTGAGGGTGTGGTTCCTCGTGGACGACCACTACTGAACCCCCGGATAGTTGTTCTTGTAGTTTGAAATTGTCTCCAAAGTCGTGAAACGATGCTGTGAGCAATTCCGAACTCTGCAGCAACACTTGTCACACTGCGGCCTTCCTCCAACTTCCGAATGATTCGACCTCGGGTAAAAGCATCCAGATGTCGTCTAACAGATTGATTATTCGCCATTTCTCGCTGAGGCAGCAACTCGGTGTGATTTTAACTGCTATACGGCGTGCAATCTCTTTGCCAGAAATACTGATCTTACACCGACAACATGCTTTATACTACTCAGACACTCCCCCATTACGTCTACCTGCATATCTGCGCATGTGCTACCGTACATCACCTTACTTAATCTCCTGATTGGTCTTTCTGTCCGCTCTGCCTCTTCGTTCAGCTGATATGCTAATTTTTCGACTTCGTTTTTAATTTTTGCACACCAGTGTATATTAGTCAGAGTCCTTGACTAAGTCTACGTTAAACACAAAGATTGTTGCCATGCTAACTTTATCTTTCACTTTGGCGAGTTTCTCTTCTGTTTTGATATAAAAACATAAGGCTATTGAGCAAAATATATAAATTTATAATTCTGTAAATGTTATTATTATATCCAGCTAGCCTGTATTAAAAAATTAAAACCATGTGGCTGTACTCTAATTCATAATATCCGTTCACGGCTTTTGGGTATAGTGCTGCGAAATCCGATGAGCCATTTTATATGTAAATTTACAAATATATAATGAAGAGAACAAGATTTTGGATTAATATTTTTCCCTTGGAGAATCAGCTGATGATGATGCGTTGCAGTCAGTTTCAGTTGTCCGAAGAATTCAGTATTCTACTCCGTAATTTATGTTTACTGTAGAGTCAAAACATGATAAACTGAGATGAAGTTCGGGGGGGGGGGATTAAAAACAACTCGACTTTTTTTCCTTCTATTAGTTATTTCCTGCAACTGTTGTTCCCATTGTTATGAATCAAATCGGGCGAAGGAAAATAACCTAAAGCTCCTATTTTAAAATAACAAACTATAAGGGATCAGAGCTAAATAATACATTGGCTCGATTGCTTAGATATGCTACACAAGTTACTAACAAGAAGAGATCTTTTTTGAGGATTTTTAATGTAATGTGGCCTCACATTTTCTGATATATATGATGAAATAGGTGTTGAATTAGGATACGAAAAACTTAGATTATTTGACTACGTCAAAGCAGACGAGGACTTCCTGCCTAAGAAATAAGACGCCTTCGGAGATTATTTTCTAAGGGAAACCGGATCCTATTCATGTTACACTTGGGAAAAACCACGAAAACCAAACTTGTAACCAGCTTGTTCTCATGGAATAGAGCCTGGGTCCAACTTCCAGTATTCAGCCTTCTTAACCAATAGGCAACAGGTCAGATCTTCAATATAGAGAGGAACAGCCATCAGTGATTAGAGATGGGATCATTAAACTATGCTTTCTGATTTACTTTAATTATTGATCTCTGTTAAAACAAAAGAGGAAAAATCTTTGAAATTAAAATAAAACTACAAAAAATTAAAAGTGTTTTAGAAGTTTCACACATCGTAATATATTCAAGGCATAAAACACTAACTAAAAGTGAAAACAAAATTCAAAAGTTCTTAAAGAGATTGTAGGGTATCATTTAATTTTCTAACCAGTTGTTTTAAGTAAAAGTACCTTTTCTACCAAAACCTCATTTCATTTCACCACTATAATGCAAATTTCTAGCATGTGTGATATTCAGATTAGATAGAAGAAGGAAGTATTTAAAGGAAGGTTTCGGAGGGGAAAATCAGAGCGTGTTCTGCCTGCTTGAAGGCCACGTTACTAACTTTGATTCTCTAGAGATTAGAATTGTGCAGCGTTGAGTTATTCTTGCCATTAGGCTTGTTTGCGCCGACTTCGAGTAAGAGACAGCTTGCGTGATAGTTAAACAGTTAAACCGTTAGGCTGTACTTCATCAAAAATGGCTTAAATTAAAAGGCAGTGAATTGGCTTAAATGAATTGACCATACCAAATGAATAACTTTAAGTTATTCACTACCTTGTTTTTGTTAGCACGAGTTGGTGCCAACTGTTAAACTGTATTTGAATTAATACACCCTTCTCTATACATGTGTTCTATACACCTTCTCCCGACTTTGTGGTATTTTAAAAGACTTGTTGATAATTCACCAAATAATCTTCAACGTCGCATACATTTTATGATAGCTAAGAATACACGACATTACATGATGAATGATCTACTCTTACCTTCAAAGTTTCTCTCAGAGTTTGGTTTAAGGTCTAAAATTCTAATTCTCATACTGCGAGTAGTATTTTGTTGACACCTATATTTACCTTAGGCTGACTAGCGGCAGAACTCTAGCTGAATACACGTAGTTCAACCGTTCTAATTTCGGAAAATAGGCTGGCTGCATGAGAGTTTTCGTGTATTTCCCCATGTGCAACTCCGACACGAGACTGTTTTCCCAAAATATTTTGCACAAAAACACCTCTTCCCTTCGCAGGTAGCTTTCGTGTATTTTTCTATAACCCAAAGAACCCAAACCCTATCCTATATTTAATTTTGCTTGGTGTAATTGAAAAAAGTTCACTGAATGTTAGGACTGAATTGAATTTATAACATTACCACAAAGTACACCAAGGCTATCTGCCTAAAGAGAGATATGCCTTCGCGAAGGAATTTCTAAGGGAAACTAGTTATTACGTTACAAGTGGGGAAATAATAAAAGCGCTGAAAAATAATTACATTCTTCGTGCGAGAACAGCACGCGGCTCTCGAGCCTGCGTTTAAAACATTGCCATTAAGATATATTTTAATGTTCGTCTATTTAAATTGTACAAAAGATTAGCCACAATATTTAAAACTGTTACAACCTCTCCCCCAACGGAGAGACTTTTCGGTAGACAACGTTTCGGTACTCAGAGAAGTGATAGGCTCCAGGTGAATAGCCCGGTATACGGCGCAGGTGAACAAGACGATCCAGGCTTTACCCTTTGGTCTCAAAAGTAACGGACTACAGAGACTACTGCAATTGTTTCAAAGACTGCCGAATCTCTTACTCTCTCAAGGGGTAACTGAATCGGCGGGGTGGACAAAGCTTTAGCAGTAATCTCCTACATACCACACATCGGCTTACTCAAAATCTTATATTACGTTTGGACGAAATGATCCAGTATCGCTCTCTTAATTTAGCAGCTAATATCTGCACTCCGGCATGACAGTTGTTTTCATGATTCTCTCTTATGAGGCATTCAGTCAAATTATGCTTGGACAACCATTCCCCTTTTTCTTTTTCCTGCAACAGAATTTTCGTCTGGAGTAAACTCAAAGTCTGGCCATTCTTCCGGAGAGCTTTTCAGAAATTCGAGGCCCTCCCACCACAAATCCTTATTTCCATAACCCATGTGACGAGGTAATTTAAGGCGGGAAAGCCTAGACAACCTCTCGTGCCATCTTATGGATCTTGTTTGAAGTTCATCTGATAATGGCATATCCCAGTTCGATTTTGTTGCCTAGGCGTCTTGAAGAATTAATTTCGCAGGTAATATGACGGGCAGAAAGAAACCCAGCGGGTCAAAAACAGCATGGATTAGAGACTATAGTTTCCTTTTTTATAAGTCTCTTTTTAACGATTTCTCTTTGGACGAATATTGTAAGGCTGTCATGTCGTCGGTCCCACTGTAAGCCTAAAACTACGGAGACTGGATCACTATCTTCAGCTTCTATCTCTTAATCCCCATAGTGATTAAAAGTCCACATACGAAGGTCCATTTTGTCTTCTGCCATAATAGTAATCGATTGGCTCATAAAAATTTTTAGCTCTTCGGTATCATCGACTGACGTGACACAATTGTCAACATAAAATGATTTGGCAAGTTTTTTCCCAACAGCTTTAAATTCAGGTGCAACATGAGACAAATGAAATGAAATCACAGCTGCCAATAAATAGGGGCTACTAGTTAACCCAAAAACAACCCTCTTGTGACGAAATACTTTCATTCTATTATTTATCCACCATAAAAACTTTAAGTAAGTTTGATCCTCACACTGTACCTCAATCTGTAAAAAGATCCTAATATCAAATGTTACACCGATAGCCTTTTCCCTAAACCGAATTAGAATGGCTGAGATTTCTTCTACAAGATTTGGAACTTTTATCAAGCAATCATTTATAGAAAGCGAACTAACGACTTTGCTCGACGCATCGAATACAGGCCTAATCTTGGTAGTGAGGCTATCTAATTTTTTTACAGGGTGGTGTGGTAAATAATGGCCTTCGTCATTCTTTACTGATTTGGGGACAATTTCTATGACATCTTCCAATAGCCATTCGTTAAATACCGTACTATACTCATCAAATTTATTTAATTTTCTCAAGTTTTTTGTAGTAGCAAAGAGCCTCTTTTCTGCAATATGCAAGTTAGAGGGAATTTCAGGGGAGAATTTTAGAGCCCAAGGTAAACCTACGCAATATCTACCATCTCCGATTCTCCTAAGAAACTGCTCTTGCACCGCTTGGTCTTCTGCGGCCCTGGAAATGCTCTGCGCATCATTTGCAATGCAATAGCTTCTAACTTCCACACAACAGAAGGTTCCATGTCTTGAATAAGAAGACTGGTTACTAACATAGATGGGGTACCTCAAAACTTTGGATAATCGTTCTTTTCGATTCCCCAGGCAACGTCCATCCCTGTTTAGTATTTTTGGCTTTCAAACCACCCTCAAACTGAATTACTTCACCAGTACTTGTGCATAAATATCGCTCCCTATGAGGATTTCTATTTCCCGATGACCCTCACCAACATCTGAAATCCAAATTCGGTGTCTTTTTAATTCCTTTAATAACGGACCTTTAGAAATGCCTGGTACCCCTCCACAAATGGTATTCTTATTCAGAAAACTAAATTGGTACACTTTGCTTTTCCCAACCGGGCTTATAGAATATCGCTTGTGAGCTCAGTCCTTATTCCCCTAAATAACGCATGAGTTAAATTTCAGAGGAAGTGCTTTTCAGATTTAAAGCTTCAACTGTGGATTGTAAAACGTAAGATCGCTGGGATAAACAATCCAAGAGGTTCCTGACCACCTTCTTTACATTATCTGCAACTTCTTCAACCATTAAAGTCATAAGAGTGACTTCATTCATACATAAGGAAGAGGACATTGTACTGTTACTGACTCTTTTAGCTTTGTTTTATTCTCCACTTTATTCTCTGATACCTCCGAACATAAAATTATAGAGTGAGATCGTCTACGCAAAAAGCACTAAATAAACTGTGGACACTGCTTCGCAAAATGCCCTGGTTTAAGACAGGGAAGGCAGCATTTTAAGTCTCTTAATTTGTCTAATCTTTCCTTTAAGCGCATCGATCGAGCTGTAAAACATTCTTTGCTTTCGTGCGGTTTTCCGCAAAAAAAAAAATCACATTTTTGTTCTTTGATAGCAACTAGACTTGCTGCGCTCGCGATTGTTTTTTTGGTCTTAACTTTTACATCTTTAGAATGTTCATCCCGCGAAGTAGAAGAAATTTCAAATCCAGGCCTGACTAGTTTAACTTTCTGCTCTCTTTCGACCTCTTTTCGCAAAAATTCCAGGAGATTTGAGAGACGTGATCCCTGGTTACTGAACAAAATGCTTCTCTGCCATACTCGAAGCATCTCAGCCGACAGGCAAGACTCGAGCATGGGATATAACCAGGACACATTAGTATCTAGGGCTAAACCTAAAGACTCTAGAGATCTGAGGTGGGACTCGATTTTGTCAAACTGTAACACTAGCGGCAAACGATCCTTTCCCTGTAAGCGTACGTTTTGGATAATTAATTGAACAGTTTCCTCACATATATCTCAGTTAAAATTTCTTGTTGCCAAAACGCTCCTTAAACGCAGAAAAGCTTTAGGGTAATTTTCCGCTGTTAAAGGATAACTATCTATCAACTCACTGGCTCGCGTTCCTGGTAACATTCATTGAGCTAAATAATGGAATTTGTCAACGTCATTAAGTTCCTTATCCTCATGGAGCTTCTTAAATTGACCCCAAAACGTAAGGAAACTTAATAATTGCCCATCGAATTTTTTTATTTGAATTTTTGGCAATTTGTACCATTTTTCATTAGAAGCGTTTATGCTACTATCCGTGTTAGAACTTATGTTGACACTATAGTCATCCGTATTACCTATACTCTCTTTCACCAGACAATTAAGCGTGAAAAATTCATCTGAATATTCTTCGCATCTTATAACTTCTGGTTCTAGATCATCCTCAGCGGCTTTCCCCTTAATCAATAAATCCAGTATTTCTGAATCGTAAGATTTTAACTCAGCAATTATTGTAACTTCACAATTTTATCTTTTAACATAGCTTTATCCGCTTAAACATCTTTACAAAGTTCGTTCTTTAGAATCTTAACCGTCCTAGTGAAAGCACTGTGTGCCGTTGCACGCGTTTCCTTTAACATATCAACATCCATTCTTTCCTTTAAGTGCAGACCCACTTAAAACCCAAAATCTGTAATTTTATCATCATTCCGACAAATCCTCAAAATCGTTACTCAGCAATTTCAAAAATATAATTCAATATAATAAAAATGAATAAAAATAGTTCATAACTTTCATACACAATAAATCGAAACTAATTCGAATACTATTACGAAATTCAACGTTGCAGATGATAAAACACATAACTTTCCCAAAGAAGACTTAAATTAATATTGACTTCTACGATAACATAATATAATATAACAAACACAATACTTTCTCAACTATATTAATATAACAATCCTATCACATTCTTACCAGGATTCATATCCTAGCTCGCTCGCCATTTTGTTATGTCGTGAGCAAATCATTCTTACTTTTCACACTTGACTGCAGCTAGCTCCGACATAGCAATGAATACTCAACATCTACAAATTTAAATACCATTCCAGAATTTTGATGATGTACTTAATATAATTCTAATCTCATTTATATTTGCAAATTATATATAATCACAGTAGCATAAATTTGCACTTATCTGAACAATGAGAATAAGTACAGCGTAACTTTTACTAAACTTCAGACAACTTTTGTCATTTAAATATCTCAAAACCTAAACATAAGTGTCCTCATCTTCTAAAACGCAGTTAATTTGATAAATATCACTACTATGCGCAGCGGATTCCATTTCATTCGCACCCAAAACTCAGTTCCGTAATGCAATTGTCTCGCCTGCCGAACTTTCAGGCTTCCAAAAAAATCTTGAATATACGCGCTGTTGCCATTCCAGCAATGCATAAATTTTCTACTACAGTTGTTTCCAGACTTATTCTCGATGGATCTGAGGGGCACAACAGGGGGCTTACTATTGCAGTGCAATATACTATTTCAAAGGACGATAGAAACAAAGACCATTCCTTTTCCAGCACATCAATACAAAATGTTGAAACTGTTAAAGCGTCACTAAGGACAACAAAGAGGATGCTTTAGCAGAGTATGGAAGAAATTGTAATCAAGTATGTGTAAGTAAGAAAAAGAGGGAAGAGTTCAACACTTTCTGAGCACTAGCTCGTGCCGGAGAAAAATTTCTCCGAATTCGAGGAACATTTGATATCAAAGTAATAATTAACAATTTTCCTCCCATGTATGTATTTGATTACATCCTTCTAAAATATCTGCAGGTAGAATTTTCCACAAGAAAAGCCTCAGTGTTGAAACGAAACATTTACCCAATCTCAAAAATCCATTGCCCTCCTTGGAGATATAAGCCTCTGACATGTGGGTAGGGACTTTCCTTTCCCTAAAAATCTCAATTTCAGTGAAAGGATTTGTTTCCTAAAGAAAGAAGGGCATGCGTTCACAAATTAGAATCGGTTTTAAATTTAATTTTACTACTTAAATAAAATTTCCAAGGTCAAAAGAATTTTCTGCTGAAATTGTGGTTTCAGTTACATAAGTTACCGAAGCTCTTTTATTTAGGACTGCGATGTGCTCCGGCTAGAATTACGATTTATAGCAAAAATTAAGTAGCACTGAAGCTGGGCAAGTTTTGTCCACCCCTGAATTGAATATAAGTCTATACAAGTTATGTGAATACAGTTTTGAAGCTGAAGAAGCTGGTTAAGTTTTCTTGGAAGTATATTACCATATCCATAAATATCTGATGTGCAAACCACGCGACTTTCTTGTACGGGTTATTAAATTATGCACATTTCTAACGCATTTCATTTAAACTTATTTTCGCGAATTTCATTAGTCCGTTCGCGGCAAAATAGAAATAGATAAAAACTCAAAATATCTTCGTTAGAAATTCTAAAATACAAAAAAAAAATATAAAACAGCAAATACTAAAAATTGTTAAAAAAACACCAATTTTCACAATTAAAATTAGCGTTTCTACGCAAAAACAAGCAATTCGGCCAGCTGGCAGGAAAGCAGATTTTTTGGTGCACGAAATTGAAAGTTTACTTTTGGTCAAACTCGGCAGAAAGACACTAAAGTTGGTGCACAAAATGACAATTCAATGTTATGCTAAGAGTTCCAAATATAAAGTGGCGGCTTCGTGAGGCTTAGTACCACTTAAAGTTTTAAGTTGTTGATAGTTCTACAACTGTTGCATGCAGATTATGTTAAAGCATAAAAACTTTAATCGGAACATAAGAGTAATATACTTTAATCACTTTTAAAGCAAAAAATGCACAGCTTACCAACATATAAGAATTTAAAAAATAAAAAAAACTGAGCACACCGAGTTGGTTAACACAGTGGGTATATATATATATATATATATATATATATATATATATATAATATATATATTTATATACGTTTGGTGAAGCTAATTGCAACCAAAAAGGGAGGTGCATAACTACGTGTTATAACAGTCCACATGCAAAATTTCAACGTTCTAAGGCTACTACTACTCTTTTTTGAGTTATATGAGATACATACATACGTACCTACGCACAGACATCAAAAAAAATCTCTTCTGAAAGCATTTTAACCCCATTTTACAATGCGTTTTTGAAGAAAGAGTCCTTTTTTCGGCTCGTACATACAGATGTTAGGCAAAAACATTGTGTCAAATGGATTCGAGAGCGGTCAAAATGGATATTTTCACTGAAGTATGATTTCCGAATTTTTTTGTGTTTACAAATACTGCTTTTACTTCGCACAAGAAATTATACTGATAAATGGTGTTTCATTGATCAATACCAGGAGCCTTCCATTGATAAGCTCACCCAAAAGAAGAATATAATGATCTTAAAAAAAATTTCACAATCCAAGGATTAATTA
The DNA here is from genome assembly GCA_000611955.2 of Stegodyphus mimosarum. Lineage (NCBI taxonomy): Eukaryota > Metazoa > Arthropoda > Arachnida > Araneae > Eresidae > Stegodyphus > Stegodyphus mimosarum. The sequence goes on from KK119450.1 coordinate 92,423, forward strand.
TTACGGAGTGCCTAGGGTAAAGAACCCTCTACCTCCACATCATAGTTAATAAAAGGGAGCAGAAATAGGAAGAAATACATGAAAGACGTTAAGGAAGTCAACATGAATTGAGAAAAATTACAGAGACAAAAAGTTCGGAAAATTTCCCAATTTACTTTCATTTTCACAACCGCTTTAAAAAAGTTTAATTCTTGCTTTCTTACCAACATATTCTTTTACTATATAAAAATTTTTATTTAAAAAAATTAAGAAATTCCTCAAGATTGACATATTTTCCCCTTCACTTTCTTGTATTAATTGAAGTACGTTCATTCTTTGTGCTCCTGTTAATTAGCTGTGCGAGTATAAATACGAAATTGCGAGTATAAATACGAAATTACGAGTAAATATAGGATTTATTCAGGAAAAAAATATTGATGCTTTTGGCAACACTTTTAATAAGAAGAAATTTTTTTAAAAAAGATATGTAGTAAATTTTAACAAAAAAATATGTATTTCTGCTTTTAGTTTATTTGACGCATGTTTTTTATCTTTTACATTACATTTGAAACACATCTGAAAAGTTACAGATAAAAACTAAAGAAGTCTAACGCCAGGTTTTTTTTATTGCCGTAAAAGCCGTGGTTGTTAAATTATTGTATATTTTGCCCCATTTCTTTCAAAATCTTTCTCTGGAAATGGTGTCGCCCTCTGGCGGCAAATGAGAACTTCATCAACTTTGGATCACGTGACAATTTTCAACTTCTGACGAATGAAACCATGCGTAAAGATGTCGCCTGGATTCGCATAGCAAACGGACGAATCACTCAAAAGGAGTTTAGTTCTAGACGTGACTGAAAACCACAGTGTTCCTGGAAATGGTTATTGCATTGATTATACAGCCCGGTTTCCGGTTGTGCGTACGTTTTACCTTCTGAGTATATTTCTGTTTTTATATTTGACAAAACATTTGCGTTCATCATGTCTACCACATTATCCTCGACGCACGATTTACTTAACAAACGAAGCTGGATGAAACGCCGGCCGTTGCTAAGAAACGCCCTGTTTACAGATCTTCAGAATGGCAGCTATATAGCTTCTATTTACACTCTAGTAAGTTATCATTTGATGTTGAATTTGCATCATAAATATTTGGAACTTGCGTCTCGTATTCTTGATTTTAGATTTCTTTTCCTTTGGTGTGTGTTACAGGGGCAGTAGTGGTGTTTTAAATTTATATTTCAGTTGAAAATCCAATCATGATATGTATAATCATTTGTTGATGTTTATATTTCAAATAACATCACTTTCTAAAATCATTTCTCAGATTCAAAATATGTGTTGTTATGGCTTTGAATCTACATATTAGATCTTACATATCGTAATAATTAAATGTGAAAGTTAAATACTGCCTACCAATACTACTAGGTGAAATAAATCAGTCTGATCAGATTTGATATTGGTGCTAAATTAGACGTTGGTGAAATTTTGAATCATAATATACATATCATAATAATAATTAAATGTGAAAGTTAAATAATGCCTACCAATACTACAAGATGAAATAAATCAGTCATAAACAAGCAAAGCAGTTTATGTGATCAGATTTGATATTGGTGCTAATTTGGGGAAATTTAGGATTGATAATGTCATGGTAGTCTGTTAGTACTCATTCAGGAACTGGAGGAAAATATTTTTTTCTAAATAATACTGTAAACATTCTTTTAATTTTGTTAATATAATTTTCAGTAATGTAATATTATTATTACTTTACTGAACTTGCTATTAATATCATAGGGATAATATTGAAGACAAAAGTATAATATTCATTTCTGGATGAAAGCTAATTTTTTTCTTTTAAAAAAAAAATTCATATCAGTTCTTTAAAATTCAGAAAATTTTATATTATTAATCTTGATAGATCTTTCCAGACTTATTTATTTCCTTAATATGTTTTATTTTTGTACGTTTGGATTGCTATTGAACATTAGCTAATATGATATAAGTTTAGATTTTTTTGAAAAGTAAAGAGCCATTTCTTTCTTTCACAAGTAAATTGTTGTAACTGTTTTTAAATGTATATGGAAATACATTTCCTGAATGAACTGTAACTCCATTTTACAAAGCACTAAAATTACTTTTCCTTTAGTTAGTTCGATAAAACTTATATTTTCATTTTTATCAGCAAATTGAATTATAGTTCCAAAATTTCCCATTTGACTGTATTGTTTTTAAAATACTTCACACTGGGGAAAAAATAGAATGACAGTTGTTGTTGAAACATATATTCTTTAAATTTTTAAGAATTACCTACATAATAAAGGAAGTTCTGTTTTTATTGTGAACTATTTTTATAAATAAAAGTTAATATTTTAATTATATATCATGTTTAACCATATAGGATACATTATTTTAATATATTTACTTCAATAAAACCATAATTGTTTGTCCCAGTTTTTGTTCTGAGCAGTTAAAAAAATTGGCTACAAAACATTTCAGTACTTTCTGACTATCCACACTCTAATGAAAAGTTGGCAACTCACTGGCAAGTTTGGAAATTGACAAAAATGTTTGTTTGGTTATCTCTGCAACTGTTCTTTTGTAATTGAGTACTAAAAAGATAATTCATAATTGAATAAAAAGATAAAGATTGACTAATAAAAATAAAAGATTTCATAATTGAATAATTTTTCCTAAACTTCACAGTCCATTATGGCTCCCTCAAAGATGTATTTTGGGGATACATTGATGAGCACAATAATGGTTTAATATGAAGCATGTAAATTCCATGTATGGTACACATATGCATGAGTTGGCTATTGTTGCATGTATACTCAAAAATATGATTTTACCCTTTACTAAATGTAGAGGGGGAGAGGTGCAGATAATCTGAAAGTACTAAAGGTTTCATGATTTTTTTCAAACATAATACAAGAACAAACAACTTTTCATGGGAAAAAGACTACCATGAAAGTATTTTTCCTTGTTTGCTGATAGTCACAATATGCTGCATGTTTTAGGGCACACCATGGCCATCTGTATCAGTATAACCCAAAATATTATATCTGAACTAATTTATGGCAGTATCAAAGCAAGTTGTCTGGAAATGAAAAAAATTCAAATTGTAATCTCTAAAAGCTTTTGTTTTTTTAATTTAGATTCTGGTACTACTACTTGTGTACAGTGATTAAAGTTGAAGTTTAAATTGTTATCTTTATTTTAAATAATCTAATAAATAACAAAGACTAAAATTTTTCCACTCTATAGTCCTTTATGTCACTCAGAATGTAAAGGGAACATTTCATAAATCTTTGGAACCTTTCAAAGTTAGCATTCAGGCAGTCATTCCGCTGCTAGTTACTAAATTCATAAAAATGAAAAACCTTTTCAAACTTACAGATTGACATAAAATAAACAAATAAACTCAGTTTTATTTTTAGCCCAAAGGGGCAGTTTGCCCTCAAGGGCTTTTAATTTCATTTTGGCATTTTGCATCGGTTCACTTTTCACCAAATATTAGAGCCCTCCATTACATTTAAAGAAATTAAATAATAAAGAATCTGCTTGAATGTATGTATGTGTCTCGTACTGTGAAAAAACAATGGTGTCTAGAGGCATCAAATTTTGAATAACGTAGTCCTCCATTCGAATATGGACTTCTGGAAGCCCAAATTTGGACTTTGTTTTATTATTCTATTTCATATTTTGTCAAAGATTAAAGAATTTTTGATTAACAACCTCAACAATTTTAAAGCAAGTAATGGCAACACTGTACAAGAAAAAAAAAACATTTTTATCTCCAGCAGGCGAGACTGTGTATCAGAAATTCTAAAGATATGCTCTTTTAAATATTTTGTCATGTTGCTGTTGAATTGAATTTTATGGTTTAAGTGAAAAAAACATGATATTTAATAAGTAAAGTAACACACAAAATATTAAAAAAAACCTCCCTTTGGACATAATATAAAATCTGAAAAATTTATATATATATATTCTTAAAAGAAAAATGATCTTTCAGTTTCTTTTATTGAGTATAAGTATTAAACCAGGAAAGCAAACTTTCTGAAAGCACAGGATAATTATATTCATTCATCCATTGTTATATGTGACTGTTAATTTTTTATAAAATATTCATGCATAAAGCATTTAATTTCAAAGAACTAATACATATTTTATTCTGGAATCATTTGATTTACAATTTATTTGTAATTCCATCCCTAAATGAAATGAAATTTAATTTAAATCGAAATAATCAAGAATAAGAAAGTTTTTTTTAACACTGTATCATATGAACATAAGTTAAACCAGAATGTTAAATTATCTGAGCATTTTGTTTGATTCTATTTTGTAGTGATGTGTATCATAAATGCAAGTTATTTTCTTGTATAACAGTGGTTCTCAACCTTTTTTTTTTTTTTTTTTCCCCATACATCCTTTTCACATTGCTAGATGATTGTCTCCCTCTTTCTTTCCAAAACTAAAAAAATGAATATACATTTGTTTAAGTTTAGATTATATTTTAATGTTTTACAAATTAAACAAGAAAAAGTAAGAAAAAAATTGAAAAATACCAAACTTTGAATAAAAGTAGTTTTTTATATTCATAAACTGAATACTTAACAGGCAAATAAAAGGCTGATCCCATTTCCTCCCTGAAACTGCGAAACACTTCCCTGATTAAGAACTGTGTTATGTGGTATGCTTTAAAAAACCATCTGATTGAAAATAGGTAGTTTTCAAAATTTCTTTTGTATTTATTTTATGCTAAATATAAAATACATGTTTGAAATCAAAATTTTGCTGCTCTTTTAATCAGTGTGCTTTTCTTAAAAAAAAAAATAAATAAAATCCTTAATCAGTTAATCAAAAAATCACTTCCTTATGAGCTGCTAAGGAAATCAAAAATGAGGCTTCATCAGATTATTAAAGAAATGATAAAAAATACTATATCAAAACTTCTGTTGTGTAGTCAAAAATAGACTTTTCCTCCCCTCCTATGTATAACTTAATTCTGCATGTAAGCATAACTGTGGATAATCTACAATATTCTTAATGCAAAAAAAACTTGTTGATAAGAAAAGAAAAGGTATGGTTGCTAGTGCTGCTTATCCTAGCAAGAGAATCAGATTTTCATTTCGGGAAAGTTTCCAATGACTCAATTTGTTTGTCTAATTATTTATAACAATGAATATAAGAGCTGTCTACTATGAGAAGGGAGTTATTATATGAGTCATTTTCCTTTAGAATGTTTTCAGACATGCCAAATGGAAATATAGCTTTTAATGTCTTTTCTTTTAATTTAGTAAGCAAATAAAAAATTTTAATTTAGAAATCTGATTTAGGAAATACTTGTACGGTTATTTTTCTAGGCCTATAACTACCCACCTGTTATAATGTGATATTTGTAAATCACGTAAACTGAAAAAAATGATGGTACATTGCCAAATTTTGTTTCATTTCTTCTCAATTGTTTTTGAGAGCTTGGAATTATATTTTCACAAGATTAAATAAGCAGTTATTAAACTGGTAGTGCAAAAACTTCTTCTGAGCAATTTGTTTTGGAAGATCAGAATTGTCCTTATCAGAGTGTCCAAAATTTTTGGTTCATAGTTATGTTACATTATGCTTTGCTACCATGCATTTACATCTCTCGTATCCCATGGCCAGTATTGCCATTGAACAAAGCATAACAGCTTTAATTTATCTTCCATGCAATTGCACTAATTAGCTAATCCTCAGAGGATTACCATTCAATAAAGCAAAATATATTTGTCTTCAAATTACATTAGTCTATACTTACTTAACCCTTGAACGGCATGACTGCCTTTATCCCATCATGTGATTTTTTTACATTTGATGTATATTATCTTAACCCTCCGAGTAGCATAGCTTTCTTTTCTTCTTATAAAGAACTGTATTTAAACAGCATTTTTAATGTTGAGTTTGTATAATTAATTACATTAGTCTCTATTTTCATAAATTTCCATTCATTAAGATAATATTAGAGCATTGAAATAAATAAGAAATAAAATATTTTAAGCAATAAGGTAAAAAATATATATCAGATGATAAAAAAATCTCATGAGCAGATAAAGGTGCTCATGCCACTCAAAGAGTTAATGTATGATAGTTTATGAAAACAGAGATTGTGAAATAATTAGTTAAAAATTTAAGTCGCAGAAGCTGTTTAAATGCAGTTTTTCATAAACATATCCAGAAATGCAGTGTCATTCAGAAGGTTAATTGAGGGATTTAGAATCAATAAATGTATTTTTTAATAATTATAATTCATATTCAGTTTTTAACATTATGTAATTGATTTAATTTAAAATGCGTTTATTTTTATAATTTATCCAATAAGCATTTTTTATGAACATTTAGTACAATTGTAATTAGTAAAAGGTGTTTCTAACATCATATGTTATATACCTTGGACAGAAATCTTTTCCTACTTGACTGTCAGACTTATTTTTGTGCTGTTTATTTCTGCCATTTGTAGATTTAAGATCTTCGTGCTTGCAAAATTAATTTTGTACGAACTAAGATTTCAGATTAATTTTTATTTTTGAAGTGCTGTCTGAGAATTATGAATCATCCTTTTAGGCTGGGAAGTATTTTAGCAGCAAATTCCAAGTCATGGCAAATCCCATGAATGCTGAGTGGTTAAAACCACTGAACAGGTAGTTTGACCTGCATTCAAATGGTAGAGTTATGTGAACATTTTTATGTTTTATTATATTATTATGGTTTGTTATTTATGGTTTCCTTGTATGTAACATAAATACAAAAAGAGTCCTCCAGGGTGCCATCTCTATCCATAGGCAGATAGCTATGTAGTCTTTGCTATAATAAAGATATGCTTGCTATAATCAAGATGTGCTGTAATTGAATATATGTTTGCTATAATACGTTGTGAAATTCATGGAAATCAAAGAGCTTTTTCTCTTGCTAAGAAAGGCAGCATTATCAACTCTTCCTTCATTCTTTTTTATTATCAGGTTCATTCTGTAATTAAGAATACTGTAGATGATTCTATTATAAAATAAGTTGGAATGGAAATGAGAACAGTTGTTGTCTGCTGTTATTCTGAAGTGCATTTCATCATATCTTCACTGTAAATTTTAGACTTCTTATTGAATACGACTATTTGTAAAAACATCTGTGCTGCATTGGTACGACCACTAGATGTGACTTTTATGTCCATCAGGAGAACTGAATTTTTTGTATCTTTTGAACTATATTATTTTTTAATAACTGCATCAACTGGGTTAATCTATATTGCGGCTGTTCACAGGAAGCTTTATGTCACTACATTAATGTAGAATAATATATGCTATATTCATTAGATTATAGCAGATAATTTAATTGAAGAAGTCTGGAATATTTAGAGATTTCTGAAGGTGGTGATCGATGCTTACATATTAAATGATATTATGCCATCTCCATTATTAACTTACCAGTAAATAATGTATATCTAAATATAAACTGAGAGGTAAAATTTTATTGCAAAAATTATGCCAAAACTGAAAGCCTGTGAATTAGTTGAATTTTTGCCCTATAAATCCAACTATTATCACCAAAACTGCACATAATTTATCATCTAATTTAACTGGAGTGGAGAGATTTATCAAATAAGCTGAAAGTAAGTACTAGTTCATTTTCAGCTTCCATTAAAAAAAGATATGGGTACCAGCTCTATAGAAGAAAAAGGCATTTCTGGTGTCAGTAGCTTCTGTTTTTCAATTCTCCCAACTTTGGAGTGGTGCATCATTTACCATTTTGGCAACAGCATGGGAAATTTTATTTTGTATTTCTAGAAAATGCCACTAATGATAATTTATATAGCACAGTTTTGCACTAACACTTGTCGTATGCAATTTAAAAATTGTTCATTATAAGAATAATTAACTTATGAATATAATAAAATTATAAGATTCAGAATGTAAAGGAGCTTCAGGGATTAGTTGAGTCAAGGATAGATTTTCACGTCATTTGAAAGCAGAGCGAAAGAAGTATATTAAATATGCACTGTGCTGCTATCCTCTCTTTTTCAGCAATAAATCTGATGGCCTCAGTTGTTCAATTCAGAAGTCGCCTTATTGTTATATTTCTTGCAATAATGTATTGGCAAAGGAAAGAAGACTTCATAAGAATGTTATTCAATTTATTCATTGGTGTGGAAATTCAAGCATTATAGATATACAAACATATCTGAGTTTTCTCATTTAGATTCCCTTTCACGGATCCATCCATCTTTCACAGATTTTGTTCACTAATTTACCTGCTTTTTCGCCCTATATTCAGTCCTGTATGAGCACTTACTTGATACTGGAACTGTCATTTAAAGGCTATCTGTGCTGGTGGAGAGGAGATTGTTTAGTTAGTAGAATGTTGAGTACTGAAGAAATTTCATGAGGTTTCACGGCATTCCAAGTTTATGCAAGATTACTTAATGTTCGGAAGTTTGCTTGATTAAACTTGTGTTGGTTTATTGGTCCTCTATTCCTTTGCATAATAAAAGTAACCATGAAATAATAAATGCGTTAAATTAAATAAATTTTCTATCTTCTAAATATGTAGAGCTGTGACTGTTTCATTTTCAGTTGCATGCAGGTGTAGTCTTTGGGAGCTATGGAATATTTATATGTAAACAAATACACTTACTATGCTTGGTTGAGAAATGATAATTGCTTGTAAAATATGACTTATGCGCTTAAGTTCAAAAAATCATCTAGGAAAACTTTGTTTAATGCGAACTCGATGCACTCGAAAATCAGCTAACACTGTAGAGTAAAATGGTACTACTTCCTGCTTTACATGGTAATAAATGAATTAAAGCGATTTTTTTATGTTGCGTTAAACTTTTTTCATCGCCTTTTTTAGCGAGTAGCGGCATTTACTGTTTTAGTATTCTTTAGTTTAAAAAATAGCTTACTTAAGAAAGTAGAGAATGTATGAGAATAAGCTGAACGCAAAACTAGACCTAATTTTTAACTGCTATAAGAATATTTAGTTCGATGTTAATCCTGGTATGCCAAAACTTCGAAAATCGCCGAAATCTTGATGAAACGGTTACCAGGTATACCTCAAATTGTATAACGAAGAAAAAGGGGTTGGAGAATCGAGCCCTGTAGAAACATCTTTAAAATTTTCGTTAAAGTATCTCAGTTAATTATTTGGGGATTTAATAAAAAATTGAGCAACTGATTTTTAATAGCTCTGATGATTTTATCATTTGAAAAGTATAAGTTACAATTTTTATCAGGTTTATACTAACTGTTGGTTACATTACAATAAACCGCTCCCGTTTCTTTCGCTTAGCGAACATAAATGTGGATTGCATTAATCGCAGTTTATGTATTTACGGGGGGGGCATTTATTTTTAAAATGCTAGATGTAAACATTAACCAATGAAATTATTTACAATAATGCTAAACCTGTAAGTTTTTTATATTTATTAATGGCAGTAATAATATTCTAAAAATGGTTATTTCCCGGCAATATGATCTTTCGCAATCATCTATCTATACATCCCACGTGATTTTATTTCATACTCTGGCTAACTGTTTTATTTGGTTCCATCCGGGTTGGTATCGTATTATGAGCTGCTAGCAGCTCTCAAAGATAAGTTTGCTCAGCTTGTTGTGACATGTGAGCCTTCCAAGAATTTTTGGATTTATTTGCTTTATGCTATCAGAGTCTATTAGAGATGTTCTTTGTAGCAGCTTTTGTGGCGGATATAGAAAAGTTATAACGAGTCTTTTCCGCTTTATTGGCAAAACAGGTACAAGGTAGCGATAGTTTTAACGACTAGTTTTTGTCACCAAATTTGGCGTTGGTTCTATCTTATGCGTAAGTGTAACTGTATCCAGCCATGTTTAATTGTAACTATGCTTTCCAGCAATTTCGTGAAATCAAAGGTACTGGAAATTTCATAGCTGATGGGGATTCAGTTTAGCTCAGAGTATTGAAAGATCACCTTGCGAGAATACATATTTCAGGCTCTTTGCATTGCTAAGCCCTGATTTAGTATTTGATTTGCTGTATGTTATTTATTGAAATTATCATTTTAATATTGCATTGATTTTTCTTAGTCCTCCTTTAAGTCTCATTTCCTGCTTTCTGTCCAGGGAACTGTACTGCCTGGGACGTGCAGTGCTTGGGAATGGGGCAGTCTTACGAATTTGGTATATATACATATATAAATAATTTTAGTGAAATTATATGCAAATTGCAATATCTTTTGCATGATGTAACATGAAAGGCGTCAGTGGGAAGCATTGCTGGAAAAACAGGGTTACAGGCGTCCATTTAACATGAGGTAAATGGCTGTGTCGAAATAGCACCAAACTGGCGATGGTTTTGGCAATTAATTCTTGTCTCCTAATTTGGCTAGAAATCGCTAAAAGTCACCAGACTTGGCGAAATTTTGGTCCTCTACCTTTGTAACCTGGTCCTATCCTCATATAACCGTAACTATATACGGCTCTATGTAACTGTAATTGTGTATGCCTTTCAGCAAGTTCGAGAAATCGAAGGTACTGGAACGAAAAGGTAACGAAATTTCTTGGCGGAAGGGGGGAAAGTATGTAAGACTGGAGAGAGCATCAGTTTTTAGTTTAGATTAGAGGATTAAGAGATCACTGTGCGGCCTATGCTTTTGAGGCTTTTTGTTTTGTGTTTAACGTTCTTAGTAGTTTGAAGGGGAACTACTGATTATGCTTTGTCATACTTGTCGAGTACTTTTGTGTGAAAAATTCTAGAACTGTAAAGTATTTTTGGAAAAATAAATTTCATCAAACTTCTAATGCATTTTAAGGCTCCAGATAGAAACTGAGCATCTGCTCGAAGCAGGTGCAACGAAATTGTCCCATTGTACTACATCTTTTAAATAGCTGCTCCTTTTCAGCCCCAGCCCATAATAAAATTCATGTAGATGAGCTTCGAATTCAAGTAGAGATGCATACCGCTAGAAATCCATATGGGGAATGGCAGTTTACGCCAGCTGAATGATCCGCTCAACAGCGCCATTTGGCATTTCAATGCGCCATTTTGGCACACACATTATGTTACAAAATATATTTGTTTTGATTCATCTGCCTTTACATTTCTGCTAGATATTTTCCAGGAAACCTCTGTATCTAAAATTGAAACAAATTATTATAAAATAATGAAAGATTAAAATGTTATACTGTTTACAGCTTTTAAACTTTTTTTTTGAAACAAGCAAATTATTATAGTTTACCCACAGTAGTGATCATAAGATTAACTAGCATCTGAAAGAAAAGAAAGATCTTCTGTTGTCGCCTCCACCTTTGGTTTAGTTTCTCTCATATTTGCTGGAAGCCAGTTCGTGGCCGAATAGATAATACTTGTAATTCGTCCTGCGCATTTTCCTGTAATTAATTAACCAATCATCGTTCTTATTCGAGTACATTAATTAATTTTTTACATTACATTAATTACATTGCTAGTAATTAGTAATTGACGATTCCACCTCTATCGGCAGTTTTCGACATAAAATCATCTTCTTCAGTGCTCATGTATGCACGTGCAGACGTTTTATGGTGCTTCGAAGTTTAAATATCGATTTAAAACATTATTAAACTAACTACACAGTGCAGATTTTTTTCGTTCACTATAAAATTATCGGTTTTAATTTTTAGTTGCTAAGTTAGATTGCAGTAACGTATCCTTTTTTTTTTAGAAATTTTTAAATTTTGGTCACATTAAAAATAAACTTAAAGGTGATTTAATTTTCGCATTATATATCGAAATACTTCCATCTTTAGGAATAAAAAAAATCAGTAGGAACATACAAGAATCCGGGGGAGGGGGGTTGATCCCTGAAAAGAAATCTCTTTGTCCATACGGACCATTTTTGATAAGACAGTTCCTTTTTATTTCCGTGCCTCGTCTGACCCTTCCTTTAGTAAAAATTCCAGTAGCATTGCATTTCTGTAAATACTCTAATTTAAATATTGGTCACTTTAATATCTAAATAAATTTCTGTTATTGCTACTAGTTCCTGTGAAGACGCGTTGATCGAGACCGATGTGAAAGGATTATAAATATTGTGTTGGCAATACTTATACGTCTTAAACGCTGCATATGTGCTTCTAGGGGGTTGTAACGTAGCAGGTCTCCTCGTTGTGCACTGTAGGTTATGCTAAATCTGCTACAGCTTTCACCGAGCTCTCCAAAAATGCAGGGCGGATTTTGCCAAGATGGAATCTTCTGTTCTTCAGAAACCTATTTTGAAATTGTAATTTCATTCAGCTAAATTGGAAATAGCTAGGATTTACAGGTACTTTCTTTATGATACAGCTTTGCATCTTTCGAATGGCAGAGCTTTGAATGTACTCTTTTCTAGACCACAACTTGTTCCTGATTCACCTCGTGTGGTTGCAGTTGCAACTTTTAGAATGTTAACTGGTTATGATTGCCTTCGTGCTTATCTTTTTCATTTTAACATTGTGGAGTCTCCTACGTGTTCTCTATGAGTGGACCAAGTATGACTGCTTTACATTTGGACGAGTGACCTGCACCATCTGCTTTTTCTTGTCGTGTGGCGAGTTGTTGGAAAGCCCTTTCTCTAATGGCCTAGTGGCCGGACCGCAGGCATTTGTTAAATAAAAAATTGTTCTATATGGTTATCTTTTTGTTCACTGCATATGATGATTATAACATAGATATTTAAGCTTAGTATTTAAGTTTTTTTTTGCCGCCATTTAATAGTTGCGGATTTAATATATTAGAATCAGACCGGCGAAAGCGCACATTCAGTGATGATTATGAGATACCAGCATCCGCCCCGTTTTTAGCTTAACTAAACTGAAAATCTGTCATTCCGGACAATTATGTGTTTATGATCAACGGACCATGATAATCGTCTGGTAAAAACTGAAATCATTCACTAAAACCGAACAACAGTGCTGAAGATATATATATGCTGAAGAACTTTATATGTTGTCTAGGGAATATTTTTGATAAATCATTATACTAACGCATCGCAACGTAGGCAATAATCACTATCACTCCGTACGGTGGAATATTCCCTGCGGTCGCTTATGAATTCCGTATCATCAGAGGATCATAGTATCCTATACGATTAATAAGTCCTGAATCATGATCGTTATAGTATTACAAAATCTCAGCACATTACTAAGGTGTCATATGTGAATGTTATGTAAATATTAAATATGGTATTGCTGTTACTATTAAAAATTCATCATTCTGCCCGGTTTTCTTCAACGGGTGTAGTTGTTCATCCGCTGGAAGTCTTGATGTCCCATGCATTAATTCTACTCACTGCATATCAATACACAAAATTTCAAGTTGATTCACAAATTATTAATAATGTGAACAAACAGACAGTGTTTCACTTTTAGACATTTTGGTAAAGACATTCAGTCATATACTATATTTAATAGTTTTCGCAATGCTTTATTCGTTTCAGCATTCATTTGGAATAATTTCAAGCGATATCTTTTTCTTCCTTTTATCCTGCGACTTAAAATTTAGTTTTCTTAGTGCGTCTGTGTTAAAAAACTTAACGGTAAGCAGAAACCATTCACAGAAAACTGTTCTTTATATCATCTTTCTGACCGCTTTTTATTTGACACCATACTGCATTGTGTAAAGATGGTGTTACCTAAATTCCTGTTATGAACCGTTGCTTAACTGAAAAAAAGACACGTGTTATTACTCTTTCATTCAAGATTCTACGATTCAGCGAATTTCAGGTATTGAAAGACAGTCTTGGAACCTCTGAAAAATCTTTTCACACGCTTTCTTTTGTTTCTGGATCCTGTTTCAGATAGAATTAGCCTTAAGCTGCTTTCCATATGCAATCACTGTGCTTCGTTGAGGTGAAATTTTGATACATATCGGTTTGTTTTTTAGTAAATTTAGTATCCTCTTCAAGAGAACATGAAATTGCTTCTTTGATAAGATCTAGTAAAAAGGACTGTCAGTGGAAAATTTTTACTGTTTAATGAAAACAATAGTGTTACGCTTCACTTGCTTGGAACAGTGAGGAGTCGTTTTGAGGAATTTTATTGTCAAAAGGATAAACTTCGTATTTTTCAGAAGTGCCCCATAGACCATTTTTCGATCTTGCGGTTCCCCCCCCCCCCCTTCGGGGGCGCCGAATTTCTTAAACTACTCTCATTTTTTTGCTCAATATCTGCTTGCAGCATTTCATGAAATCGCCTTCCAGATTGTTGAGAAGATCGAAGCCCCGTCCTCGTAGTCCGTGATTAACTGAAATACAAAGCTATTCCTATAAATCCTATCCTCTCAATTTGATAATATGCACTTATTTTATAGTTTATTAGCATATTTCCTTTGGACAGTAGTTTGAAATTCATTTGTATGCATAGCTAGAGCAAACAGAAGAATGGAAAAGTGTGATCAGGAAAGCGTTCAAGTTTCTTAATTGTAATATTTTTCTTGCTGAAATTAGGAATGCTTACGTGGCACTTAAATTGTTCTTTACTTTGAGAGGCGAATTTAGACGATTCAAATGAAAAATTATATATGTTATCTACATCAAGCGTAGATGCATACAAGTAAAATTATAATATTTTAATTACATTCTATTTTTACGAATGTAATGTAAATAAAACATTTTGTAGTACCTATTAAGCTCTTTTTTTCTATTATAATAACAATTCCTCTTTTTATGAAATTAGGATCTTTTCTTGTGTGTTGCTGTGTTTGGCAACTTTAAAATCAATCTATTTCCAAATATATTGATTTGATGCTAATTTTTACATGCTTGTACGAAGTAAAGGAAGTATTGTAATCAGGAAAAATTTCGACTATCCTATCTCAATGAAAATATCCGTTTTGACCGCTCTCGAATGCGATGTTTTTGCGTGACATCTGTACGTAAGAACAGAATAAAGGACTCTTTTCCCCGAAACGGATTATGAAATGGATTCAGAAGAGTTTTTTTTCGTGACGTCTGTACGTACGTGCGTATGTATCTCGCATAACTCAAAAACGAGGTGCCTCTGGTAAGGACTGCTATAACATGTAGTTGTGCGCCTCCCTTTTTGGTTCAGATCGGCTACACTAAAAGTATATAGATATGTACCCACTCTGTTATTCGGCCCGATGAGCTCAGTTTTTTTTTATTCTTATATGTTGGTAAATTGTGCATGCATGCAATATTTGTAGAATTATCTACAATTTAAAAGTTGTTTAAGTGCGACTAAGCCTAATAGAGCACCCATGTTTGTTTACATTTGAAACTTAGTAGAAGTCAGTTTCTGCATCACCAGTGTCTTTTTGCCGAGTGAGACCTAAATGCTCAGTTTTATGCACCGAAAAAATCTGCCTTCTTGCCCACTAACTGAATTTTTTGTTGTTGTTTGTTTTTGTTTGTAGCGATTTTTGTTTAAGGAATTCCCAAATGTGCAGAACTGAAAAAGGAAATAATTTTAGGGCCATAAATTACAAAAGTGGTGGAAGATTTTGACTGTACCTGAATGGTTGAAGCAGAAAGCGTGAAAGGCTTTCAGGTAAGTCCCCAAAATTTCCTGGTTAATCAAAAAGCTGTTCGTGAATTGTGAGAAGCTTTATAGAACTGGATAATAAATAGAAAATAGATTATCGCATGCCTACCCCTTTTGCGGATCGCGCTATCCATAAGCTTCTTGTATACTCTATAAATTCTTTCCCCGTTAACAAGGATGCAATTAAATATAAGCAGGACAGTTTCCATAGATATAAAATATTAACGTAGAAACGCTGTGTAAAATTATATTAAAATTACCAAAACCATGTTTTATAATAACATGGAATACAAAAATGACCTGTAGGTGTGAAATTATGTATACAATCCCTGGCTAATAAGTTTCAAGACAGATTAAACATTAACTGTCTTGTAATGGAATCGTATTTGGAAGAGAGATGTGCGATAAAGTTTTGTTTTAAAAGTGGCAAAAATGCTCGCGCACTTTATCATATGATGCAGAACGCTTATGGTGAAGAATGTTTGTCGTGTTCTAACGTGTTTTTATAGTTTGGTAGATTTCGAGATGGTAGAGATGGTGAAAGAACCGCATAAGCCGAACGGGCCCGAACATCGAAGCTTTCCTTTCTGCATTAAATCAAGATATTCGATTAACGATTAGAATGCTTGCAGAGCATTTAAACATTGATAAAGAAACTGACCGTATAATAATTTGTGATGGTTTAGGAAAAAGAAAATTGATAACAAATATTAATAACAAAACAAAAAGGTGATGTAGTAACTGCTTGTCAGGATCTTCTTGACATACGAAATCGCGATCCAGACTTTTAAAGAAATCATCCCAGTTGATGAATCGTAGTGCTTCTTCACTTACGATCCAAAAACGAAGAGAGAGAGTTCAGAGTGTAATGGGAAAATAAGTCGGCCAAAACTCGCCGAAAAAATGGAATTTTTTTTTTTTTTTTTTCCAAGTCCAAAGGGGCAATTTGCCTTGAAGGACTATTATTTTCGTTTTGGCATTTTGCGTTGATTCGCCATAAGTGTCCGATTCACTTTTCGAATTCTTGCCACCAAATGTTATCGCCCTGTATTATATTTAAAGAAATTAAATAATGAAGAATCTGCATAAATGTATATATATTTCTCCAAATGTAATAAAACAACGGTACCTAGACCCATTCAATTTTGAGTAACGTACGTTTCCACCCGAATATGCGCATCTGGAAGCCCAAATTTGGAATTTTTTTAGTATTTATTTCATATTTTCTAAAGTTTTAACGAATTTTTGATGAACAAATTCAATGATTTAAAAGCGAGCAATGGCAACACTCTACGGGGGGGGACTTTTTATCTCCAGCGCGCGGAACTGTGTATTGGAAATTCTAAAGATATGCTTATTTAAAATTTATTTTGCGGTATTGCTGTTAAACTGAATTTTATGGTTTAAGTGCGAAGAACTTGATATTTAATAAATAAAGGTAACAAACAAAACGTTAAAAAAACGCCCCTGTGGACGTAATTTAAAATCTGAAACCTTTCATATTTTTTTGTTTGTTTGTTTTTTATAGCAGGTGTTTTACATGGATATATTGAAAAAGTGTTATTGAAACGGATCGCACGTGTGCATTCGGATTTTTCGTGCAAACAAAAATTGGTTCTTGCTGCACGGTAGCGCGCCGTCCCACAATGCAAGTGTTGTTCATGCGTTTTTCGCCTTAAAAAAGTGTAAATGTGCTTCATCCCCCCTCTTCGCAGGACTATCACCACCAGATTACTTTTTGTTTCTAAAACTAAAATTAAAGCTGAAACGTCATCGGTTCCAAGACAATCCAACAGAGCGTTGTAAAGGAACTAAGAGGCATTTTGGCAGAGGAGTTCTAGCACGTTATGAAACGGCTTGCGAATCGCGCTAACTGACGTATAACTTCAAAAGACTTGTATGAAGTGTTGTTTGCGTACGGATTCGTAATAGACTGAATGCACACAGAATTGATTTTAGCTTGATAAATTTATTTCACCAAAAGAAACACTTCACAGTTCTGAAACTTTCCACAAAAATACTTGTACAGCTCTTCACAGTAAGTATCACAGAGTACAATCAGTAGTTACATTTCAGACTACTAAGAGCTTTAAACGCAAGGCAATGAAAAGCGCATCTAAAAAGACGAAGCTCTCACGAATATCTCACTACTCCTAATACAGCTCTGAACTAACAACTGCTACTCAGAAACTCATGCTGTCCCCGTTCTTATATATTAGTTTTGAGAGATTTCTAGTACCTTCCCCTTGTCGAAATTAGTGGAAGGCATGTGAGGGCCGGATATGTTTACAACTAGATATAGCGTACAGTTGCAGTTATTACACTTTTACAGGGATTGGGCCAAGTTTGGCGACTTTTGGCAGTTTATCATAAAATTTGGCGGCAAAAATTAGTCGTCACTGTGGCGATATCTCGGCGATTTAGCGAAATAACCATTTACTTAAATAGACTTGCCCCTGTATGTTTACTTCAGATTTTCATGCTACAAAAAAAAAAAAAAAAAAAAAAAAAATATGTAAAAAAAAAAAAAAAAAAAACCTACAGTTTCACATATAATTTTACTAAAATTATTTACAAATGTACAAATTTCAGAACAGTAGAATAAAAACTGGTCGTCCTTTTTTTTTTTTTAACTGTTCTGGTTGTTTATTTTATGAGCTGAGCCCTAAAATTTTTTAGCCAGACTGTATATGCATAGGCTAATCAAAACCCGTTAAGAAGAATTTATTTTTTAACACCTACGCTCTGACACAGAAATAATTCTTCGCGAATAGCTGGAATATCTTAGGGGAAAAAATTATGTATAAATCTAGCTGAAATAAAACGTAAATACAGACGGGATATTATTTCGTCTGAAAATTTAGTCTGTTTGCCATAAGCAATATGCAACCGCGAAATTCCCGTTCGTTTTCAGAAATCTTCAATAGAAGCAAATGAAATGTTGCAGCAAGTAGGACCGGTTTCTCTCATAGGCGCTTTAGACAACCACTAAATTGTAATCAGAAGCAACAAATAACACTAGTATCCGCTAAGATGTGACCAAACGCAACGGCTAAATACAATTTTATTTTGCACTGTGAAATATTAATATGCTATACGGGACGCCAACTGTATTGATCGCCCGGGGCGCTGAAAATGCCGGAACGAGGCCTGACAGCATCGAAATTACGAGTCAACTCAAAGACATAGCTGTACCGAAGCTGAACTCCACTGGGATCTGGTTGAATTTATGCCATGGCTTTGACATGTCAAATCCTAATAATTAATTAAAGCTTTGTGTTTTATTTAATATTATTTAAATCGAATAACTTTAATTTTAAATAAAATTCTTTCATAACTCTTGATTAAATTATTTGATTATGGGAAAAGCACATGCAGACTACAAATCTATATGGAACCAAGCCTTTATGAAGATTTCCCTCATCAGAAAAACCATGAAAACACGTCGCGCAGTCTTCAACCGCCCGGTTGAACAGAATCCATTTTAATGTTGGAATCATAGTTTAATGCTGAAGCTGGTTGGTTCGAGTGCTTGTACTGTAGTCTGTTACTTTAAAGCAGTGCTCCGCAACCGGTGTGCCGTGAGTAGGATATAGGTGTGCCGCAATCAAATACATGTATTTGACATTTTGCAATTTTTTATCATATATTTAATACACAATGACAATTTTTTTTCCTTAATAATGTCTATTTTAAATGTTTTTATATATTTCACTGTTGTGTGGTTGTGTGTGTGATTGTAAGTGTGTCAGCATTTGAATTTTTTCGGCACTTCCTTGATAACTCGGAACTCAAAAATATATAACTTTTTTTAAACATAAATTTAAACGAAATATATTCACCATTTTAATTAAAAATAATAGCTCTAAAACTGTTTTTTTAAAAATTTGAAATAAACCAATCAAATTGAGGAATTTTTGTTTTTTAATTTTTTTTAAAAAAAATTTCGATTATTGTGATAATTATTATGATTGCACATAAATAAATATGTTATGGTTTTATAATTGTATATTTTTCAAATTAAAAACAAAAATTTATTGTAAATTTTGTGCATAAATCAATACATATATACATTAGCTTTTGGTGTGCCACGAAATTCCAGAAAGATTTTTTGTGCGTCGCAGGGGAGAAAAGGTTGCGGAGCACTGCTTTAAAGAAGGAACTTTAAGGTTATTTTCAGTCTTCCGATTTGCCTCATAACCTCGGGAACGACTACTGCAGCGAACTATTTTAGTGGACTTTTTTTTTTCCTCCACTTCATTTCTATTAGCGTATCTGGCTTCATGAAGAGCGTGAATGAAAACTGCCCTATTTTGAACTACAATTTATAATGTGGAGATGAAGAAAGTAAATGCTTAGCCATGATGATACGAGTTACGATCGCAAATGTGTAGGGTGGCAAAAGCTGCAGAGTTCTATTTTAAAGAAACAGACTATAGCATATTGAACGGCATTATGGTAAATATACCCACTTTGGTTATTTAAGAAGATCGCCAAACAGCAGTTGGTAGACTGTCGGAGTTGTTACATATGTCTCATGGCAGCGCTTTCTGCATTTTGCATGATCGTCTGCATATGAGACGTGTTGTGCCAAATGGATACGGAGAGGTTTTTTAACTTATGAATAGAAGTACAGTTAAATATGCAGAACTTCTGGAAATCTGGAAGCAGAGCAATGGTCTTTGAGGCATATTTAAAGTTTACTAATGATGGACTATAAATAGGCCGCAAAATTCATTAGTGCTGATGAACGTAGGGTACATCACTACAACCCTGAAAGCAAACAACCTGAAATCGCTAAGATTTCCCACTTCGAAGAACATCAAAGAAGTAAAGTCAGCGAAAGTTAAAGGGCTTATATCGGAACAAGGCATATTATCATTATTTCCTATATTATCGCCCAACGTTTTGCTCGAAGCAAAAAACTGAATGTGTGCCGCACACTTCATATAGCCGGACCTAGCTCCATCCGATTATTTTTATTTGCTTGTCAAAATTTAGCCACCACTTCGAGTTATCAATAGTTATTTTTAAAAGCGCGGATTTTTAAAATTGAAGTCAAAAGGTAGCTTCCAACACGTTTTCTGGGAGTGGCAGACACATTGAGCCAAATACTTGGTAGTCAATAGTATCTGTGTTGAAGAAGAATCTATCGAGATAGATTGTGCCTAATAAACTTCAAGAACAATAAATTCATTCTCATAAAGTTTTTTTAGTTAGTTTATTAGTTTTATTAATTATTGTTTTTTATTAGTTCATTGTAATAAATATTTTCGTCGTTTCGTATATTATGTACTAAACATATTGCTGTACGTTACATGTACGGCAAAGATAAATAGCATTTAGAGTTTAAATAGCAAAAAAAAAATATAAAGATAGCATATTTTGATTCAGGAGAAAAATTAAATCAAAAAGCTAAATTTATCCAAAAGCAGGTATTGTTGATCAGTATAATTCTTAATCGAATTTCACTTGAATCAATAGCGTGAAGGCGTAGTCGTTAGGTGGTCTATACTTCATCTGTATCTGATATCTAAATTACACATCAGAGTACAGTGAACAAATTTTGATTAATTTCTTATTTGAAAGCATAATAAATTGCCCTTTTCCCCCTTATCAGTTATATGCAATGCTATATGCATCTCTTTCCACCTTTTCTGTACTTCGTTATAGTAGTGACTAGCTATATCTCGACTTCTGAAAAGAGAAAGATATGGAAAAGTATTAAAATATTAAGAATTTTTATGCAAATTTTATCCAATAGAACCCTAGTTTTTGACTCATGAACATTTGGAAAACGTGTCCAACTATAACCATTCTTCTTGCCTTCAAGAGTGAACTAAAATTGCGACATATCTCGATTGTCAACGGCATCATCCAAGCGCAAAGCGGTTGCGTTGTTCTGTTTCTAGTGTTTTTATTGTTTGATTTTGCAGAGGATTATACCACTGAAATAATTGATGTAACTAGGTTCACCTTTTAGCTTATGGAATTTTCTTTTTCGCTGACCTCGAGACGGTTGGTTAACTTTCTTTTTCCATTCTGTTTTTAAGGTAGACATGTTGCATATGTGTTCTTGGTTTGTTTTGCTTTTATTCTTTTCAAAGGACTTTATTTCTTTCAGAGTCAGCACTAATTGTTTGGTTGTTTTACCTTGATAGAAATAATGAAAATATGTCTCTAAATACACTTGCATGCAAAATTAAAAGAGTTTGCACATTATATCAATTTTTGAAATAGTAATGGACAGATTTTAATGAATCTTGGTATGAATATTTATTTATAACAGAGAAAGAAATGTGCCATTCAAAAGTTATTTCATGCACGCATGATTATCAGTAAAGCTCATAGTGCAGAATTTTCCAATATCCACAATGTAATATCGAACTGAAAATGAGTCTAATATGGGGTATGGCCTCCTCTCAAGGCCAAACAGGTAACACAGCGTGACGGTATACGGCAGAGGAGGCAGTTGAGGAGTCCCTGTGGCAGTCGATCTCAGTCCTGCAGCAAAACAATTTTTCAACTCGGGAATTTTCGTCGTTTCATATATTATGTACTAAGCATATTGCTGTACGTTACCTGTGCGGTAAAGATAAATAACATTTAGAGTTTAGATAGTAAATAAACATAAAGATAGTATATTTTGATTCAGAACAAAAATTTAAATCAAAAAGCTAAATTTATCCGTGCCCTCTCAAGAGCGTCTCAGACATGCTGTATAGGGTTACGGTGATGATAGCTGGTTGAACAATCCGTACGGCGAATATCTTCACTTTCCAGCTAATCGTCTATCAGCTGAGCCGTATGTGGACGGTCATTGTCGCCCATTAACAGGAAATCAAGGCTATCTGCCTCTCAAAAAAGTTGAACATCATAGGGCTCTAAGTTTTCCTTTCTATACCTCATAACAGTCAGGGAGTCTTTGTTAAACACATCCACGGATGGGCGGCCGCCTAACATAGTGCTTGAACAAACCATTACACCTCCACCACCGTAATGATCTTTTTTTTTTTTTTTTTTTTTTTTTTTTTTTTTTTTTTATTTTTTTTTTTTTTTTGTTAAGTAGAGATGGTATCGTGTTCCAGGCTCTTTGCAGACACGGGCATGCAGAGAATAAGTGTCTTGGCTAAATCTCTCTCATCTGTGAAAAACACGTTGCTCCACTGAAGTATGGCCCTGACTTATGATGTTTGCAGCATGCTAAGCGTGCTGTCCTGTGTGCTGCAGTAAGAGAGACCTAAACAGTGGGTCCTTCTAGCATATAGACCCTTTTTATGAAGCCTTCAGGCAACTGTAGATCATGAAATTCGGGTTCCCTTAGCAGCATAAAGCTCACGTTAGAGCTGTGAAACTGTAGCAGTCCTGTGTCGCTGCGATAAAGTACCAAATAGCGATCCTCATTTGTCGTTGTGTAGCTTAGTCGACCTTATTCAGTTATTCTTGATATGAAGCCTGTTTTATAAAACTGTTTCCACAAATTGCAGACGGCAATGGGCGTTACATTGAGCTCTGTAGCCACCTGCGCTTGTGATTGGCCTGCCTCCAATCTACCGACAATTTTCCATCTCACTCCGCCATATATACTTTTGTGGTTACTCATATTATCTGATTAAAATATACCTAACTCTTGCGAGAAACGCGACGAATATGGTGAAGAAGTACGAGCTGATAAATCGCCGACAACCCTTCGTGCGCTTATAACCCCTCTACAATCACAGCTCCGCGAACACGCACGTCTACGTTTACGCATTCGATTCTGAGTATCTGTATAATTTTTCGACGGTATAATTAGTATTTGTGGTTAGTTTTCATAAAAATAGATATATTTTTTAAATTCTGTGTATTTTGCGCACGATTGTAATTAGTGCCTTTTATTGCCAAATCGATGAAAACTTCGTTAACTCTGAATACTGTTATTTGTTTTCCATAATTCATATCAAACCAAGCATGTATATTGAAGATATTTCAAAGTAGATGTCGAATAATAAATCATCGTTGAAGATATCGATAGCTGTTGATGAGTAAAAAGGTTGAAAGTAGTTTAGTGTTCTATTTTTGTTTTCGGATCGATGAAAGCTTGGTCTGGCTGGAACTCTGTTATAATCTTGTCCCAGGTTTTCTTTTGCTTGGGGATGTAGTATATCGAACATATTTGCTTTGATTGGAGATATATATCGAGTATCAGTTTTTCCATTAAAGACAGAATTAAAGAGTGATACAATATTTCTGAACTATAAGTTTCATCGCAGCAAGTTAGGGGTGATTAAAAATAGAAATTTATCAAGCTTAGCGTTTACCATTGCTTCTAATCTAAATAGCTAAAGCTTGAGATTTTGATTAAAATTAATTTCAATCATTTGTACTAACCAGAGATTAAGTGGCTAAAGCCGCCATAGATTTTGTTCACCTGGGGCGGTTAAAGACTGCATGATGTTTTAGTGGATTTTCTCGTCTGAGATAAATGCGGCAGATCTTCATAAAGGCTTCCTTACATATAGGTAGGTAGTCTACTTGTGCTTTGCCCATAATCAAATAATTTAATCATTGTTATTTATAATAGTGAAAGAATTTTATTTAAAATTAAGGTTATTCGATTTAAATAATAATTTCAGATAAAATAAAATGCTTAAATTAAGTATTAGGATTTAACGTATATATTTCATTAATTAAAATACGTTTATAAAAATTATTTAAAAACAAGGAACATATCGTCCTTACCAAAGTGCAAATTCAGCTGGAGCCCAACTTCGGTACTTCTTTGTCTTTGAGTAAAGTCTTAATTTTAAGCGGAGCCCCAATAAGATAAACTCCAGTAGTTTAATTTATAATTTAACGTATTTTGTTAACCTTTTATTTATTTTCTTACAATTTATTTAATTTTAAATTCATCATTTATTGGTCGTTATTTAATTTTTTATTCATTATTTATTATTGTTTTATTTAAATGTCTTTGCTTTTTTGTCTGCTTTTTTAGAGCTCCGGTATTTTTAATTTTGGAGAACTAAGGCCTGATCTTTATGGAACCTCTTAAAAGCGAAAGTTGTTTTCATTGCTTCAATACGAATATCGCAAAAATGCCGTATTTTTCTTGTCGCTATGAATATGCACTTTCCAGTCTAGCACGTGGCTTGCAGTTTGTCAGCAGTGAAATACATACAGTAGATTAAAACACATGGCAAATTATTCTTTTCTTTGTACATAAACACCAAATTTTGCTATGACCCTGAGGCAGCTTAATGTGTTATCTTGATATCGGTGCGATGTGAGCGTCATCTATGATATGTGATGGAGCGTTGTATGATTGACGTCAGTCTGTTGTTGACTGCTGGTGATACCGAAGTAAACCCCATCATTTGCCTTTGAATTTGTAACACTTTATTGTAATAACTAGAGCAAAAACATATTTTACGACAATGGCTAAGTATGATATGTATTTTCTGCTGCGATTGAGACTACTGCAGAGTGAAAGAATTATGTTTAAAAGCTATAACAGATAATAATTTAACCCTTCTTTGTCTATACAGTAAACTCGAGTCCATACTATATATGTATTTGCACTCTAAGTTTTTTATTTTCTTCTTATAATTAAATTTAAAAATGACGTTCTGTGGCATGTTACCGTTCGTTCGTTCTCCGTCAGGCTTCAAGGTAATTTATTTCGTTATTTGTCGCCCAACCGGTATAGTGGTTAGCGTCGCTGACTGCCGTGTCGAAGGGCTCGGGTTCGAATCCAGGAGAAGGCATGGATGTTTGTAAATGTATACTGTCGGTGCGGCATGGCGGCCTTCTAAATATATGATGAGTCGAAAGCCCTCTCATATGGTTTGGTGGATGAGGAGAGGAACCCGCCCCCCCCCGGGGTGCTCTCCTTCAAAATTGGGACGGAACTGAGCCAGATCGCACTTTCACTTGTTAGGTGCTCAAGGCTGATGCCAACGACAGGCGTAATCTAGCGTTCCTTGACACGAGAATTCTCGTGGACTTGGGCTGACTTTGTTAGACAAGTGAGCATGAGAAACAACATTTCGTTATTTTTGCTTACGGCAAGAATGCCAATTTGAATCATATTATATGATAACAAGAATTTAAAATTTATTGGATTAAAGAACGATTTCTTGAGCAGAAAAATGTTGTTATTATTCCTAGTGTTTTCTGGGTTCGCATATTATGAAATGCACTAATATAAGTATTATAATAGCTGATTTTAGTATACTCATATAATTTCATTCCTTGTATGTCTTACGGGTACAATATTTTGATCATTGTGGATAAATTTGGTAACGGAAGAACGTTTGGTGAAAAATTTATTTGCTCCTTAAAACTTTCGGAGTATTGAGGTCTCATTTATCTCCCCGTTCTCCGCCAATCAAATCTCTCTGCATTGATAGCGGAGGAGAAGGGGGAAAGCGCGGTGGGTTAGGGGTGAATATAATCAGTTTTGAGTTAGGCCTAAATAAAATAGTTTAAACCTACATTCACTTTTTAAGCTATGTTTATAAAAAGTTATGAATAATGCTGTGTATAGAACATGAAAATAAAGATTTCAAATGGATTTCTCAATTGTGGTTTAACTGTGTCTTCTTGCACAATGTTACAGAGAGGGAAGAGCTCAAAATATCCTAGTGAAATTATTTTCATGTTTTACAACGAATATGTAATGGTAGTAAAGCTTGAAATTAAGGATAACTTATGTGCTTAGAATAAAAGATTTTCTCCACAGAAACATTTTTACTAGCAGTTTAGTAACTGAATGAAAAGGGCTTCTGCCACTATAACTCGAGTCTTGGTTAATTTTAAGAATATTAAAATGTCTTCCAAAAAATGAACCATTTATTCGCAATCTTTGTATGCAGCATTCTGCATATGGATATCGTATTCCATTTCCGATGACATTTCTTAAGGTCAACATCTTTAAAGGAGATTTAACGAAAAATCGAACTATTATTATTTCTTTTTATTACTTTATGATGTTCATCTATCAACAGAAGAAAGAAACGTTTTAGAAATCTTGAAATATTTCACTTTCACAACTAAAACTGAATAATTCTTTTCCTTACAGAACCAATTCGAATATTATCAGTTAGCAACGAAAGTCCGATGTAAGCTGAGTGAATAAAATTATTACTCCTCCTTAAAATACTACCAAATTATTTTGCATTTTAAGACTATTTTATTCATAATTCATGATTTCCTTATTTAAACCTAGTATGTTGCCCTAACCATTATTAGGGATCACGCTGCATCTAATAATCAGATCTTTATTGCTTTCTTTGTAGCTTCCTAGATCAACTCAAGGCACGCATTGGCTTAATTAATTTTGGAAAAGAACTTAAAACATATCGCATGAATTTGCTATTAGATAACCTTGACTGAGCACCCAACAATACCTTAACATAATCTGGTAGGCCCTTAATATCCGTGTTCCAGTTTAACGGGACATCCATGAAATGCACGCAACAGGTCAACCCGGATGCTGACCATGCACATTTTCAGTCTTCGGTGCATCAGAGAAAAGAAGTCTTGTGACTAATGCTATATTTGTCGTGAAATCTACTGCTTGTGTCCAAATATCTACCTTCATTTACTAATACTGCGTGTTACAATCCGTACTCTGTCTGGAAAACTGTTCCCCCTTTTTTTGGCGCGTACGTTCAATGTCCGTCTGTCCGAATGTTTACTTTCATTTCCCAACACTGCATGTTAACACTCCATACTCCGTGTCTGCAAAACTATTCGTTTTTTAAAATGTTAATAATATGAAGATATTTGTAGGCTTAAGGGTTCGAAGATTCTATTAGGCTTGAATTGTCTTTATGCCATTCGGATAATCTGCTATATTTTGCATCATTTCAGATGCTTCATTGAAATATATTAAATTTTTATTGTACGAACTGAAATATCCAGTAACATTAATTTCACCATCCTGGCTTTCGTTCGACCTGTTTTGTTCTATTTAACAAGAATATCTGCATATAAATATCTCTGTAATAATATCTGCTGCGAGTGCAGCAGTTACATATACATAGGTATACTTTTATGCATATGAAAAGCTCTGATATGGTATCAGCTCCCTTGTACAGTAAACACTTGCCAAACGTGGGCTTGCGAAACGCGATTTCACTTATACGCGATATTTTAATTGTTTCCATTTAATTTGCCCAACGCTAGTTTCAGTTTCTCATTTATACGCGGTTCAACATTCATTCGTCAACATTAAGTGCTTGCTGGCATCAATTTTGGGCAGAAGTTATCAATAAATTTTAAGAAATTCCATCGATTGAAAAGAATTCAAAGTTTGCACAAATTTAAAAAAAAAAAAAAAAAAAAAA
>KK119450.1:131546-194136 GCA_000611955.2 Stegodyphus mimosarum
ACATATTACTCCTCTAAAGTTTTATATCATCTTAATCCGTTCACGTCACGAGGTGCAATCCGGGGAAAACCCTCTTTTTTTTCTCCTAGTTCGATGACAGCCAACGCCATCTGCTCCTCGCACATCAAATGAAGAGGTGATTTATTTTTAACGTTTGTAAGATATTAATCAGTTTCACAACAAAACCAAATTTAGCTTGACTTTTAAACTTTGCATATAGTTCTTACAGTATCAGTATTCTGTAGCTCTAATTTTATTTTCATTTATTTTCACGTGGTAAGCTCATAATACTGCATGAACACGGTTGATTTAATAGAACTCACCATATTATCCACGTTAGCATCTTGAATTTCTTCTCCGTCCTTTGGGATTTCTCTTTCTCTGCCGCTCCATAAACCATTCCAGAGTTCACTACTGTCAGTTTTTCTAATATTGTTGCTGGAATATTCATTGATGTTAATCTTAATTTTGATTCTGGTCCAAAAAGCATTATGTACAGACTTCGTATGTGACTGATCCTATGATAAAAATGTTTCCCTCTTTCCACCAAACGGAACGGCACCCTATTATACAATCTGTACTTACATCTCTGCATCAGGATATCTGTACTTCCAACTTGTGCATTCAATCTGTGCATCCAAGGACGTAACATAATTTCAATATCTTGGGTGCTTCAATATCTACGCTTCCTTGAGATTGTGGATGCGTGGTCATTACAAATCTGAAAGTTTTTGACAACGTCAGCTCTAAATTTACGCATTCTGTTGGCCTGCAAAATCTGACTTGCATCGAAGTTCAAAAATACTTTCCACAGTTCCAGCGCAACTTAAGCAATATGCTTGATTTTCAAAGAGTAAAGATGAAATTTTGTTGCCTGATCATTCTATTTCATTAACTATTTTTATTCTCCACGGGAAATTGACTGAATTTCAAAGATTAAAATCTTTTGTACTGAATCGCTTAGCTATGTTACGTGTAATGGAGGGTTTGCCCCACCCACAATTTTTGTTCAACTGCTGGTGTAGGAAAGTAAATTTTATTTTTCAAAGCAAACAGCTTATCTCTTCCTCCAGGGCAACTGATGCGATAATACGGAAGAAGCATGTCAGATGTACTCTGGTATGATGTTAATGCCCCGCATAGTAAGAAGCGCCCCAGGGCGATCCTTAGACATTTAGATCATTAGTCATGTGTTCCTAATCCTTTTAATTTTGTTTGCTGTAATTTCTCATGTATTTTTTGTAATAATGTATGTAATATCATCACTAGCATTCATTTGTTTACTTTTTCTTCTTCTTTTTATACGAATAATTACTTACCCAAAATAACAATATTACTTAATTACTAGACCTAATGATTAATTATAAGACACAGTTAAAGGCTTATTGGCATTTCTTCTTCCCTGCCTTTCAGTTGGTTATTGCACTTTTTCCTACAGATTATCTCCGCCGGATTGGCGTTGTATCACAGCATTTGGATCTCCATTGGTTCATTTATCTTTGCAGAAAAACTATGTTTTTCTTTTACATCTCTGAGTTAATGTTCTATGATGGATCAACTCTCCTTGTGGAGTGCTAGGAACTTTGAATGCTCGAAAATCGTAAACATGGTTATGCCGGGATAGCGAAGATATTCGCGGGTACCCATTTCAGCGACACCCACGCCTGAACCGATGTTTAAAAAAAGCAGATTCTTCATTTCTTCTCCCTTTTTTAATTGAAACGTTGCCCCCCACCTGAATTATGTAATATTTTATAGTTAATGTGCTTTGCTTAGTGGTCTTCCCTCTTTTTTTTCCCCTAAAATTATTTGAATCAAAAATTTCATGAATGATTTCTACAGTTGCATGACATTTTAATCATATCATCACTCTTGTTAGTGTATTCTTTCTGTTTTTTCATTAACGTTTGCCTTCACGTGCCGCCCAGATAGTACAGTGGTTAGGGAAGCCGATTGTGATACTAAAGGGCCCAAGTTCGAATCTCGGAGAAGCCATGGCTGTAATTGTTAGTCCCTTCATTGGAGGCAAATATGGCCCACCTATTATATGCCTCCATAGTAAAGTGACCACCACTTCTGGCCTTTGTAGTGGCCAAGCCGAAGTCAAATTTACTTTCATGTTAAGTTCATATTGAAGATCACTTCTATTATTACTGCTCTGCGTACTTTTCTCCATACTGCATATACGTTTTTAAAAAAAAAAGTTTAAAATTTGTTGTAGCTTGATGAGGATATTCAACAAGATGAAATAACGCAATGCCATTAAGCAGAACATTGCACAGAACGAAAACGCACACACATTGAGCCAATTCAGTTGCTACTGAGTTGTGTTGAAGGAAGGGGGCATTGTTATCCCCAGCTGTTGGCTGTGCATGTTTTTGACAGCCTTTTGACTACTCACTCGAGCTGTCGTTTTCAACACGCAGGCACGAAAATAAGGCTTCTTACAATGAGACGATGAAATGAGGCTATTTGAGCTAAAAATACAGTTAGCCTAAAGGTGTACGGAATCATTACAATAAGATAAAGAACTACCAGGTTCATTAGAATGTGCTAGATAATTATCCAGTAAGCTGGTATATTGCATAATGATGATCTGTTTGTACTTAACCTGATTTTTGCAATTAATTCTTCAACACATACAACCTCAGTCAAACTCTTATTATTCTTATAGATTCTGTGTTTTATAGCGAAGTTTTTCTTCCAATTAAATTTCCTCTGAGTGAGCATTACTTAAGGAACTTACTTATTGACCAAAAAAAATGTGAACTAGAATGGTGAATATTCCTTTCACCCTTTCAAATTTTTTTGTGGCGATAATATGGACAGTTTTATATGATTTATTGTAAGATAATGGTTATCAAAAATAATATCAGTTAGCTGTGTCTGAAAATCTATTTTATGCCAATATATGCTTCTATGTCCAGAATTTTCATTTGCAATATAATGCTTATTTTCGTAAGAATTCTCTTATAATTTTCTAATTTAATGTTACCTTTTTTTAATAGGTTCAAAGTATTATAACTCAGATTCTGTCTGTGTTTGACCTTTATGTTCTCATTGAAGCCAGTCCTGGCTCAACACATTATAGATATTTTGGAATCAACTTTATGTTTGTGTATAGTGGAAATAAACATGGTAAGCATTCTGCTTGTTATATATTTTTATGTGAATCTCACAAAGGTTATTAACAATAATTTAGACTTTTTTAATTCGTTAAACTATATATTCTGATTAAATATTAGTAATGTATTCAAATGCTAGACTTGTACTTATCTTATTTTTATTTTATCAATAATATAATAGTAATTAAAAATTAATAATATATTTAAATGCTAGACCTGTTCTTATTTTGTTATTTTTATCAATAATATATTCTCTGTAAAATTAAATATTTTTTAACATAAAAATACATTACCAGGATAGAATGATAATATGAAAGAAAGTAAACTTAAATTTATTTGAAAGACAGATCATCAAGCAGCTCCTTAGCAGAAGGGGGAAAAAAAAGAAAGAAAAACATTTAATTTGGCCAGGTTTCTAATTCCACCAAATGAGTTGGTTTCTTGAGAGTTTTCATGGCTTTTTCCATAGATTATTCTCCCTTTTTATTGTGTGCCTTCATGAAACAACTAGAAAGCATTCTCCAGCTAGCAGTCAATAGGTCTGGAGTTCGAATCCCTATAGAGCATAGCTGATTCTTCATGTTTATAGTTTGCAAAAAATACATAATGGTCTCTACTGAATAACATAGTTCTTAAAAGGTTTTCCACTAAAGCGTTGCTTTTCTTAGGCAAATAACACTTGAGGTACTATGCCATAATATAAATAATCCTAATCCTGAAAGGGTGAAATATTTACGTTGTAGTATATTAGATATGACAGAGCAACTAAATAGTAAAACAGGAATTTGAAGATATCATTATTGGAAATATTAATAGTACTATCACATAAAAGTTATTTATCTGATTTCTTAAGAAAAAGAAAGGTTTTATTTCATTTTGAATAGATAATATTAGATTTACCTTCCATGATATGCCTAATTTTTGCCACACAAGTAATGATTTTTTTTTTTTTTTTACAACACGTAGAATCTTATGCAATTGAACATAGATGTTATTTATGGTTTATGATTGTTTTGTTATTTATGATTACTTTATGTGGGATATTTTTTATTTAGTTTTATTAATTATTTATGTAGCTAATGATTTTATTAATAATCTTACCTGTTTTCTATATTTATAAACTCTAAAATTTGTCCTCCCCCATGAAAAGAACAGAAAACAGCTTTCAGTATAAATATCTGCATATAAAATATGTTATAATTCAAATATGTATATTTGATGTGAATATTAATTTATTTCCCTACTTTGGCTGTCTTATTGATATCAATAATTTTTAAACAGAGGCTTTTTTATGTTCAAAAATGCTCATTGTACTTAGTTTAAATCCTGGTAATTGCCATTTTTGAATATTTTGCAATGGTTTTGTTTATTTAGCAGTTATCTTCATTATCATCAAAATTAAAGTTAACTCTAATATAATTCAGTTTTATATTTTTATTGTTGAAGTCTGTTATCTCTGGCAGTAAAATAATTATGTTCCATTTCTTTATCTGATTGTTGTCTTAGAAAATCTCAATTTTTTGTCATTTAAGTATTTCTTTCTGTTAAATATCATAAAAAAATTGGAGTTTTAATAAAACAAAACAACTTCAAGAAAGAAACGGAAATATCTGTTTGTATGTAGCATAAGTGCATCCTAGTAGGCAATCATAATTTTTACACCAACAAAAACTAATTAAATAGACCAAAATTCTGATTTTTCGGTTAGATTATGAGGAAGTTTTGAATGAATAGATGTTTGAAGTTAGCATGTTGCGAAAGGTTGCAAATGTTAATTTTGAAATATGTTTGGGTTAGTTCATTTTAATAAAATAATATGTTTTCTGAAGTTTGTTAGTTTATATACTTAAATATTATTTTATTTAGATAGTTTTATATGAACAAATATTATATAATAATTATATAATTATTCATAGTTAATCCAATTCATTCCGTATTTTTTCCTTTAGTGAGAAATTCCTTAATATTATGCTCAATTATTTCATTTGCACTGGCAGTATACATGCTCGTGGTGTCCGTGATATTGATGAGAGCTCTTCGAAAGGTAATTAATGTCACTGTCATTTATCTGAACTAAATGTAAAATTTATGCAGACTTTGTCATTTACAATTTTTACTCTCTTTGATTATAAAATTATATTTACATTTTTACAAAGCTTGGCATATGGAATAATTATCATAATATAACTTTTGAAGTTTTTAACTTAAACATGAAATTTCATTTAAAGGCAGCAAAAGACATTTTGACAAGATTACATCTCATTTAATAAATCATCATAATCAAGCTATAGAGCTTGGTATCATAATGACATTGCATTAATTTAAAAAATATATCACAATTATATGACTGCAAATTATATGCACTAAAACTTCTGTAATCTTTGCTGACTCAAAATTTGTTTTAATCCCTGATGTCACTCAGACAGTAAAATAAGGTATTTAAATATAAATTTTATGTATCATGAACATTAAATTTTACTTTGGTTTAATTAGTGTCAAAAATACGTTTTCAAAATTGTTGACCTGGACATTTTAAAATTAGGATTTTATGGAAGATAAAAAAAATACTCTTTTTTTTTTTTATTTATTTATTTATGGCAAGAACAATATCATTTTTTACTAGAAATAAACATATAGCATGATACATCATTAATTAATGAAATAATTACATGTGACCTATCATGAAATAATTAGTAACTGTCCAATATCGATATTAATTGCATGAATAATACTTAAAATTAACAGTAGTAATACATACTAACATTTATAATATAACTAGTGGAAATACCTGATTCCAGTTAAGTTAGATTGAGAATAATGTATCTAACAACAAAGAGAAGGATACTGCTGTAATCCTTCTCTAATAATAAAGATGGGAAACATACGATTCATAGTCATACCTTTTTCAGTATGATGCAATATGGAACCCACATAAAAAATTTATATTAAAACATAAACTAATTCTCTCTCATTATATCTCAACAACAATGGCATGTTATATTTTCATTTTTCTAATCAAATGGTCATAAAAGCTGAAGTTCCGTCCAATATTTCACCTGTATTCAATTTAATTGATTAAATGTGGCAAAAAATTTATCATAATTGATCAAAAATCAATAACGCAAACAAACACACAAACAGTATTCTTTTTTATATAGAGAGATTTTGTAAAACTTACAAATTTTTGATTAACAAACTCTATGATTTGAAAGCAAGTAGTAGCAAGAGTTTTTGAAATAAAGTATTTTTATCCCCAATATGTGAGACTGTTGCCACTTGGAAAAATGAGTGCAAAAATTAGTGTTTTTAGAGTTTTTAATTAATATCGTGGCTGATTAAAGTCATGCAAAGTTAGGAATAGTCGAAATGGCTTCCTATGAATTTTGGAATCGGAAATAACGTATTTAACATTTGCAATGCTATTTTTATTTCATCCTAAAACTTAGAAATTTTTCATTAACAAACTCTAGGATTTGAAAGCAAGCAGTGGCAGCAACTTTCAAAATAAAGCAGATTTTTATCTCCAGCATGTGAGACTGTTGTCACTCGGAAAATCAGCAAATTCAGAGTTTTTAATTAATATCTCTGATTTTAGCTCCCCTCCCCCTTTTTGTGAAAAAAGTGGCCGTTGACATTTCCCAAGACCCAGAAAAGAACTGTAGAAAGTTTGGTGATTATAGCTATAGTAGTAGCTGAGTTAATCGCGATCAAACAAATACACAGACATTGTTTTTTATACAGAGTGGTTATAATTAAAATGACTCTATTCAGACCCCTGTAGAACCCGTTGGATCTGCCAACTGGATTTTTATGAAACTTGATATACATATATTATATGGACTATGGGGAAAAGATTTCTGCAATAATAAATAGTTCAAATTTTGACCACCAGATATGGAAATTAGTCAAACCTATAAAGAGACTTGTAGTCAGAGCCAGAAAATCATTCTGCATGCCTTTGTCATCGTTGTAAAACTATTTTATCAGAACGACAGTAATAGCTTATCTGCATTGCGTGAATATCATCATTTAAAGGAATTGGGAAAAGGGTCCATGTCGAAGAATAGTTTGAAGAAGATGATTATGAAATTTGAAGAGATTGGAGACTTGAATGTGCTCCCAGGAAGAGGGTGAAAACCGGTTGCGAATGAAACTGTTGAACACATTGCTATTGCTGTGGTTGAAAGAGCCTCCAGTTTACCCTATTCTTCAGCAAGTGCTTGGTCAGTGTCGCGAAAGTTGGCGATTCCTTGGTCAACAGTACAAAAAATTCTGCGATCCATCTTAAAATGGTATCCGCATAAAATCCACTTGGTGCAAATTCTGCAACCTCAAGATCACCAAACATGCTTTGAATTTGCTTGCCGATTTTTGGCAAGAATGGATGCTGATGATGTGTAGCCTTGGAAAATTCTATGGTCAGATGATGTGTACTTTTCTTTAGATGGAGCTGTGAATAATCAAAATTGCTGGATATGGAGTGCTTCATCTCCTAATATCCTGCACCAACAACCATTGCATTCTGATTATATGACTGCATGTGGTGTGGATTTACTGCTGATTTTATCCTCGGACCATTTTTCTTTGAAACTTTCACTCCTCAAGGTCCTAAAACGTACTCTGTCACGAGTGCACAGTACAGTGAACTCCTTCGACAGCAAGTATTCGACAGCAAGTCATTTCTGCTTTACAGGAATGGCAGTGTTTGCAGACCACTGTCTTCATGCAAGCAATTCTCCACATTGGGCACCAAGTCAAAGATCTGCTTTGTATTAACTTTGGCGAGAATCGTGTAATATTCAGACTTTTCCGGATGCCTGACCTCCTCCTTCATCCGACTAAATTCCTGTGATTTCTAGTTGTGGGGATTCCTAAAAGACTGTGTTTATGGAGGAGGAATTAGAACTTTTTACTTAGTTGAAAGCCAGCATTGCATGCCATCTTGCTCAAATCCCTCGACAGTTATGTCACACTACCACTGAACATGCTGTAATTTGCTTTCAACACGTAATTGATGTCAGTGGAGCAAATTTTGTAATTGAATAAATTTTAATGATTCTGACAGATTTTTTGTCCTTCTTTAGGTGCTAGAATTTTTCTTGGTAGCCAACTTTGAACTATTTTTTTAATTGCAGAAATTGTTTCCCTATGGTCTGTATAATATATATACCAAATTTCATCAAGCTTCAATAAGTATAACAGGTTCTTAGAGGGGTCTGAATAGGGTCACTTTAATTATTACCCCCTGTGTATAGAGCTATCAAGTACTAAAGGTGCAATATATAATATTAAAAGTATGGATTTAAAAACTAACATGAAGACATATATATATATATATTAATAAACTATTTGAAAATAATTAAGGAAAATTATATCGAAATAAATATCACATTATTTTTTAATGTGTTTTTTATTGGTCCTAGGTGCTTTTGTAACTTTTTTATTTTTAATAATTTCTTCAAAATTTATATTCACATTTTATAGTACTGCAATTTAGTATTTGGCTTTTCAATTTTTTGGTGCTAATATGTTTCTTTTATTCCACCATAAGTTATCAATTGAAGAGAAATGTCATTCAACATAGTATGCATTAAAAGTTGAGATCTTAAATAAAAATTCAGCTATCATCTGAATGTTTAAAAAGTTCCCTTTTTAATATAATAATAATTTAATACTGTGAATAATTTTTTTTTCTGCTTTTAACTTAACTTCCAAATTTCCTACTAGTGTACCTTTATTGTGCAAAGTTCATTAAAAATGTAGTCAATTTATAGTAACAAAGTCAATTTAGTTTAAATAATTTTCAATTTCACAGCAGTCTTACAATTGAAACATTACTTTTTAAATGAAAATTTTGAACTAAATTAAAAAATATGTTTTTAAAATCATACTATATTTTATCTTATAAAACAGTAAAAAGAATATTTAATTAATTAATTAATTTTAAAATTAATAAACTACTTTGTCTGCTTTTGTTTTATAAGAAAAGTCAGTAGTAAAAAACTGTAATTGTGTGAGTTAAACAAAAAATTTAAACAGCAGCAAGCCAAAAATTACAAATTTTAGCTCTTAAATTGTTTATGTTATTTATTTTTAGTAGTGTAGTTATATTTAGTAGCGTAGTTATATGTCTACATTATGCTTTTAACATTAGTTTTCATTGTTGTATATGTGTCATTATGAGTTCTGCTTTACCGAGTTTATTAGTCGAGTTATTTATATTCCTTTTGAGAACTGCGAATGTGGATAGGCAAAAGATCTGAAAAAACTCTTCCCTACCCATTGAGAGACTCTAAAAGATGATCTCCAAATAGAGAAAATATTTCAATTCTTTCGCGCTTTATCTCAAATGTCTCAGAGGAACGAAACTTACTTTCGAAACTCAATGATCAACTAGGTACAAGGCTTCAAGTCACTTTTTCCTTGATAAGTTCTGTTTGAAGTGTTGAACTCGAGAGATCACTGTTTACTTTTAAAATATTTTACTTTTGTTTCTTTCACTGACTTCCATTTGTCCAGTGTTTACTTGTACTGCAATAGGGTGCAACTTTTTTCGAGATACTAAATGATTAGGACCTTCACTAGAAATTTACTTTAATTCAATTACTAATAAATTTGTAAATGAGCATTCTAAACTACCTCATCTCCTTAAAAATATATTTTCATGATTTACAAACCTGCAGCTTATGTGCATTTCGACTTAGTTTTTAAACTTTATTCTCAGAGACCTTGCAAAAAATTTCTTCCGACTTTTGAATATATATATATATATATATATTTATATACATACACATGTTTAGAACTTCTTTACGTAACAGGAATAATGAAAATACAATTAAAAACCAATAACTGAAACTGTCTATGTGCAGGTTAGAAATTCAAAATTATATTTTTTGTCACTTCTGACCTTGGGATATATTTGGGTGTGGTTGAAGTTATTATTCCTTATCTGTTAAAATAAAATACTTGAAAATATTTTTGTAAATCTATTTTATTTCATCATAATTTCACAGTTTCTATGAAAATCAAACACGTTTATAGTTTATTCGGCCTGGTGGCAACAGTGATTGTCATCTAATGAATTCTTAGTCAGTACATAATAAAAGCTTGTAAAACTTTTATGTGCTTTTTTAATAAAAACAAAAGAAGACAAGTATTTTCATAATTCTGTAAGTTCCAGAACTTGTTATGAAGAATGCAATCTCAAAATAGATGAAAGGAATATTGGTCTATGTAAACTTCAAAGCTGTCCATAATCAGAAATTTGCTGGAAAATATACCAATAAATAAATAAATAAGAAAAAAAGAAAAATAACAGCTGAAAATTCACGAAATTTTTTTAAATGTAATACATAAAACAAGCATATATATATTAAATGAAATCGAAAATTGAAAAATATTTAGTTAAATACGATTAATGTGTCACAAAATGCTGTAAAATTAATTAATTAATTTAGACAAGAATAAAATAGATTATAAATCTATCAAATGTTGTGAGCTACTAACATGAGAAAAGCATGAAGCAAAAAACAACATGGAACATAAACTTAGAAGTCTGTTCTGAATCAGAAGTAAACTAGTATAACAATAAAACAACAAAGGTTGACTATTTCTTGATCCAGACCAACTTGGTGAAACCTTTGATGCTTTTAATTCTGCCCTCCAGTGTCTCCCTAAATTAAAAAATTTTGCTACCCCTAGTATCTTCTGCGTAATGCAACCACACAGGCTGTATCGGCTCTGGCACCAGCTCTACATTGGTCTTTGTCAAGAGTAGTGGGAAAATTATCAACACAGCCACATTTCTGAATTGTATTTGTATGAATTGCAAAAGAAAATGCAATCAGCCAATGAAAATTAATTTCACCTTTTAATTTAAACATTAAAAATTTAAAACGCTTTCATCAAAGTATAACCTGCGTCAACAAAAATTGCCGCCCAGATGGTAGTGGGGTTAGGGGAGCCTACTGTGGTACCAAAGGGCCTGGGCTTGATTCTCGCTGCAGGCATGGTTGTAACTATCTGTCCTTTTATAGGAGGCAACAGTGGCTGCCTGTTAGGTGCCTCCACTGTAAAATAGCCATCACTTCTGCTCTTAGAAGTAGGCAGTGCTGAAGAGAAAAGGGCCTGCCAGTGGGGGTAAAAAAAAATTACAAAAATAATAACTTAAGTACTCAAAAAACATGAAATGTCATGGAGAAAGCTAATTTAAAAAAATTAGATAATATGAAATAAATAGTATGAAATGATTAGAATGTCAAAGAAGCAGAACTGCTCAACTAACTAATGAGTTGAAATTATTTCTCTTTTTAATTAACATCCCATATATACATAATTAATTTAGTTTTGAGAAAGAGACATTAATTTTGTAATAAAATTAATAATTTCTGGGAAAATTTAATTAAGAAAAAAGTGAGATAATAAAACATAATTAATAGCCTGGAATATCAAAGAGGCAACATTGCATTGCTAACTAATGATTTTAAATTAGGTTCTCTTTTTAATTAATGTTTCATACATAATCTCATATCTTCTCATGTTTATGTGTGTATGTGATATAGGTAATAAACACAAATTTAAAAGTACTCATGCAGAAACACTGAGATGCTGATGGCTCAGCATGTAGATAGCATAGAAAGCAGATCTGTATTGAAGAGGAAGAATTCTGATTGTGTAGAATGTTAAAATGTTGAATCCATAATGATAATGATTAAGAAATTTGGCAACCATGTAAAATTAAATATTCATTTTTATTCCAGTTGACATTTGTGGCCACAATTCACTTGGCACTCTAACTGTGCCTATTTTCAGAATATTTACATTTTTTGGTACTGTTGCAACAGAAAAATAACAGAATGAAATAGCATCCAAGCCGCACAGAGGTAGAAGCAAAAAGTGTGCAATTATCCTGATATGGAACCTCGCCAAGAGAAGGTTTTGATTTAAGTTAGAAAGGTTTTGGTTCTCAAAAATTTGAGTTCAAGTTCCAAATTCACTACATCATGTGTGTGCGTTTGTGTGTTGTTGTTTTTGTACTTTGGGTGTTTGACTGATCCTTCCTTTTTTCTTGGTATTGAATCACTGTATCTATTTGTTGCCACCAAATATTATCACCCTGTTATATTTAAAGAAATTAAATAATGAAGAAGCTGCATAAATGTATGTATGTTTCTCGCATTGTGATAAAGCAACAGTACTTAGAGCCATCAAATTTTAAATTGCGTAATCTTTCACTGAATATGGGCATCTGGAAGCCCGAATTTGGAATTTGTTTTATTATTGATTTCATATTTTGTAACACTTTAACGAATTCTTGATTAACAAACTCAACAATTTCAAAGCAAGCAATAGCAACACTGTACCAAAAAAAAATTATCTCCAACACATGGTCGGAAGTTCTGAAGATATGCTCATTTTAAAATTATTTTGTGATATTGCTGTTGAATTGATTTTTATGGTATAAGGGCAAAGAACATGATATTTAATAAGTAAAGGTAACACACAAAATATTTAAAAACGCTTCCTTTGGGCGTAATATAAAATTTGAAAGCTTTTAGAACTTTTTTTTTAATATTAGAATTATGCATTATTTGTTTATATGTTAAAGATTCACTTTTAGGATGTGTAATATTTAGTTCTAGCTCCTCACCTTTGAGTAATAGTAAGAAAATAGTGTGGGCTGTATTGTGTTATTTAAAAATTCGGCATAATTTCTCTAATAATTCAAAAATATTTCCAGCCATTCTTTCCAAAAGTTTCAATTATTTTTTATTTAGAAAACTGTTAATTGAATCTTTATTGAGGTCAGGTATATTTTTATACATAATTTTTTTCATATTTTACTTGTTGAATAACTGCAGGTATCTCATTGGTGAATATGAATTCTTCTATAAGAGTATTTCTTATTTTGATGTAAGAAAAATCTTTCTTTTTAGGAAATAGAGCAGAGGTTCAAGCCATGGTTGATA
The DNA here is from genome assembly GCA_000611955.2 of Stegodyphus mimosarum. Taxonomy (NCBI): domain Eukaryota; kingdom Metazoa; phylum Arthropoda; class Arachnida; order Araneae; family Eresidae; genus Stegodyphus; species Stegodyphus mimosarum. Next base: position 144,640 of record KK119450.1, read on the forward strand.
GCTGCTACAGCTTTTACATCCTGGAGTTTCTTTTCTATAATTTTCAGGTCTATAGCAAATGTATGTTTTAATTATTAAATTAACAAAAACATAATTAAGTGTAAAAAGTTTGCCTTGTATTAAAAATTCTGAAAATGAGCTTTTAACTTTTTAAAAAAAATTTTGCCCTCTGATTTACCCCCCCCTTTTTTTAGGATTTGTATTATGGATATCATCAAGCAATGCTGATTATATGGACTGTAATGCTAATTTGCAATGTAAGTTATCAGTTTTTAATTTTTAAAGTATCCTAAATGCTTAATGTACATGTTCATAAATATGTATGAAGATAAAATTAGTTATCAAAATGAAGTGTAATAATTTTCTTAAAGAAATACTCATTTGCAGAAGGTTTGTTTTGGTTATTCCATAATCCAACATATAACAACTGTTAGTTGTTAGTGTGATTAATAAAAAGAATTACGTTCTATTACTCTCCTCTGAAAATAAATTTGGCTTCTGAAAATAAGCATGTAAATTCTGTACTTCTGTTTCTAAGTTTACAGTGCTGTTAGGGATTCCATAGGTCTAAGGCAATTAACCAAATGTACTGTTAATTTTTTTATTAGTATATACATTTAACAAAATTATTTATATTGAACTACAATCAATCAATTTTGTGTTTCTTTTTATTGTTAAATATTTGTTTTGGTATGTGCTTTAAATTTGTGTTTGATTTTTGTCTATCAAAAGCCAACATTTTTCTAAATAAATAGTGTAGTCTTTAATTTTTATGTGATCTATGTGGGTACATAATTAGTTACCGAGCGATATACCATAGAATTACCAAGCAGCAAAAGTTACCAATGTTTAGTAACTTTTGCCGCTCGGTTGCTGGTTGGCAAGGAAACTGAAGAAAATGGCATGCTCATTTTTCCATTTAGATCAACTGATTGAAAAAAACTTTTTATGCAAATTTGAAATATTAGAAAGGTATTTTATTATTATTATATTTATAAATTTGCATGTAAAGATAAATCCTGAAGGTAATCAAGTTAGCTGAACCATGTGTGTCGCTCTTTTATCTGTAGCTGACTAATAAAACTTGAATTTGTGCATTATGGTTTTATTTATTGTTTGTTTAATGTTTTTATTTTTTGTTTTATTTAAATTTTATAAGTGTTAATTATAATTTTCTACTTTTTCATGTTTTGCTTACATTTTGCAGGTATTTTTTATCCTTGTTGTTTACTCAAATTTCCAGGAGTTAACAGATATAACTAGGCTTGAAGATATGGCCAGATTGAAGGTAAAACAGAATTTTCTTTCCCCGCCCCCCTTTTTTTTAATCAATACCATGAGTGTTGAGTTTTATGAATTGCAATGAAATTTGAGAGGTGTACTTTCCTGCTAATCCAAAAGAAAATTTTTAAAAATTAGCCTAAAAATTTATATTAAAAAAAAAAAAGAATGATTAGAAAAGAAACTAATATTGAATAGATTATTTTTCCTTAATGGAACCTTATGTTAAATTATTGATAAATTATCAACCTGCGCCTCATGCATTCTTATTTTAGATATGTGTTGAAATAATACTGTTAAAAAAGGTTTCAGTTGGTAATAAAGTTTACATTAACTTTGAAAGTGCTTATGTATTATAGTCATTGCTTTTTTCTTTATACAGGGATTGTTTTGAAAGTAATGCATGCTGATTTTTACTGAGCATACTTGAAGTATCTAATGTGGCATTTAATATATTCATTCTTTGTAGTCTTTGTATTTCTGATCAGTGACATCCAAATGTTTTGGAAATTTTATAATTCCAGTTAATATTGTCCGATTTTTTAATACTACATTTTTTAACTGTCTGGTGTATTGGGAACTGATCAGTAATTCTTTCAAAGATGAAAAATCTGTGTTCCTTCACATGAAATGAAATCATGCTGTGGTTTAATTGTACAATATAGAATGACTTTTGAATTTTTCCCACATCAAGTCTCAGTCTTGATTTATGATTATTGATCATCTCTCGTTTTTGTACCTGATTCTTCTATATTGGCCATTCTGAACACTTTTTGATGCTAAATAATAATCACAACGAGATTTCTAAAATAATTGTTAATTCTTCTAGCTTTGTGATGCAATTGAGTTAAAAAGTGTTATGGGCTGTTTCATACAATGCATGATACTGCCACTTTTTGTGGTAAACTTAAAACAGTCTTTCTCTTAAAGGAATACTATTATATACTTACTATTTGTATTTATTTTAAAACTCTTGTGTACTTATTTTAAAAAGTTGTCTTGCATGTATAGAATGTAAAGATGAGTTAAGGTTATTGAATATGAAGATTAACTATCCTTTCCAGAAACAAGAAAATTGTGAAGTTTGTAGTTTTGTTAACACTGGTATTTGATAGCAGTTAGTTGAGAAATAATATTGTTATAAATTTTGTACATAAATAGATGATTTTAGTGCAGTTATATGTGAAATTGTTGTATTTTTTGTGTAATGTAATGCGAATTAAATTTTAAGCTATGCAGAAAAGTAAGAATACAGGAACAAGTGGCTTTAAGACTGAGTAAATGGGTATCTCGGTAATTTGGCAAGATATTGCCAAGCTGACAACAGTTTTGGTGTGTGTACATGCAAAATTGTTGCATGTGTATGGGTTCATAATAGCCTATCATCGGACATAGGTCCAATGATAGGCTACATTCTGGAATTTCCCACAGAAATACTCATACAGATGTCACAGTATCTCATAGTACAACAGAAGTTATGCTTCAAACTGCTGAAAACATTAAACAACGTAGTGCAAAGCGCGTCTAAAGAGAAGGTTAAACTCGGATATATCTCGATTCACGCAAAACTAGCGACTCCCACAACAATAAGTAAGCAACTTTGCTCCCTCTTCAGCCTTAAATAATTTTCAACTTGCTCCCGAGATATTTCTAGTATTTTCTGCTTCTTGAAATTACTGGAAAGCACCACAAGGGTTGAATTATGGTGACAGTTTACATAGTAGTCAATTACATTTATTCAATTTCAATACATATCTACATACAAAATTTGTAACATTGCCCCGTTCCAAGGGAATTATGAAATGAAGATGAAACCCTTTCAGCATATGTGGCGAGTTCTGTGGGCTTCTGTTGATGGGATTTTAATTGAAGTCTGCTGTAGTCTTATAAATATTACTCGCCAAGTGCCGGATAGAGCTTCAAAGTCTAGCCTTTGCTTTTCAAGAAGGGTTTGAAAGGTATCCACTGTGTCTGCTCTCAAAGAAACGTGAGTTGATAGGCTTTAGTTTGGGAATCTCATTCGTTCACTTCCACCACTATAGAAAATTGTCTTGTACATTGCCAGGAGATCTTCCCATTAAATGTGGATAGCTTCAGAGATGGATGAGCAGGCATGAGTAAAAATTAAAACCCTCAGAGTTGCTTCCTTCTGTTACTATGCATGTCTTTAAGGTGTCAGCTTCTCTGCCAGTGGTAGAAACTGTCTTTTTGATGTGTTGTTTGACAAAAGAAACTCTTTCTTCAATTTCTCCAACCCTATTTTCCAGCATGTATATTCTGCCTTCCATAGCCTTGAATTTGTTTTCTATTATGCAGGTAATATCTCTTCATTTCTTCTTGGCCTGCTTCAATATTTTCTTGAACAGCTTTCATCTCTTCTTTAACAGATTCCTGAACAGCTTCCATCTCTTCTTTAACGGATTCTTAGCCAGCTTTCATTTCTCCTTTAGTGGATTCTTGAGCTGCTTTCATATCTTTAACCGCTCCTTCTATCTTTTCTTGGAATGTGGCAAAGGCTGTCATGAGCTTAGTTGTTTCTCCATCGCTCTTGTCACTGGCATTCAATCCCACTTTTGACATCAAAATTGTTGTGTGCGTATGGGTTCATAATACTGAATGCACACAGATCCAAAGGTTAATAAAAATTTATTTTATCAAAATAAACACTTCAAACTTCTGGAATTTTCCACAGAAATAATAATACAGATGTCATCACTGTGCCAAGATATTTCTAGTACTTTAGGCTTCTCGAAATTACCAGAAAGCAATACAAGGGTGGAATTATGGTTACAGTTAGCATAGTCATCAATTACATTTATTCAGTTCAGCTTGGCGATATTTCGCCAAATTACTGAGATAACCATTTACTCAATGTCAAATGCACTTGCCCCTATATTCTTACTTTTTCGGCATATCTTTCTCTTAAAATTTGTTTCGCGTTACCTTACACAGAAAAATACAACAATTTCACACATGATCTGTCTATATACAAATTTTGCAACAATATGTTGTAAACATTGCGACATTTTTGAAAGATTGTATTTTTATTGTAAATGCATGTTTTATTGCTATTTGAATGACAGTACATTCTGATATTTTTGTTATTGAATATAGATGGGAACTATGAGCAGTCTGAATACAACATCTCACAGTCTGTCCCATTATTCTGTGAATATGCTTGGAGGTGCTCAGTCACGAGCTTCTACACCTCATGGCTCAACGTTTGCTGCAGTGTAAAACTATTATACATTATAAATGTCTTTGTTGAGGCCATAACGAAAGATAAATTTAATTTACTGCAGTTGTCCATCTCTAGTTATTATGTATTTTTACATAATTTTTGGCCTTATATTATTCTTTTTTATGTCTTGTTTTTATATCAAACATCTCTGTCTTTGTATTTGAATTGTGAGCTGAATTTTAGTTATTGTCATATGTATTACATTGTACCTATTTCATATCCGTCCAGTTTATGCATTCTGTTATATGTGCATGTGATAGAATTCAAACATGCTGTGTATTTTTATCTGTTGCACATGATAAGCATAAAAACTATGGAAAGAAATATATGCTAAATGTTCTAACTTTTATTGCAAGATTTTATTTCACCATCCTTCCAGTGTATTTTGAAGGGTTTTTTTTTTTTTTTTTTTTTTTTTTTTATTGAGTATACATTTCACATTTTTGACAAACAACATTTAGAAATATTCAAAGATTTTTTTAAATATTAAATTATATTTCATTTGTCAGTGCGTCATTACGTAGGATAGTTTTATGATCAGTTATTAAGATATTATTTGAATTAAAACATTTTGTATCTGATAGAGAGAATGTCAGATAAAATGTGTTCTTTTATAATGAAGCATTTCCAGTAATCCTTCTAATTACTAATCAATTGATAAACCGGTTATCAATACAAATGCCAGTGTATTGAGTTGTCATGTCATTAGTTTTGTAAGCAGGTGCACAGAAAGTCTTCTGCACAGTTATTTTACATAAATAATAAGCAGCCAATTAGTATGAAACGTAATTTTTTACAATCATGAATAACTGTCTTATTTGTGTAATAGTATGTAACAGTTATTTTAGTAATGGTAGATGAAGAAAATTTTTCATCATAAAGCTGCATGTGATTTTCAGTTGAGTATATTTGTTAATATGAAGAAAGCATAAATCTCCGCCTTTGTGAAATGCATTCTGTATACTTATTTTTTTCCCTTATTAATGTAAAGGACTGTGTATTGCAATAAAAACTGTACTCAGTAGCTTTGACAGCAGGTTTTTGTTTATTAGAAATTTATATTTAAAATTAAATCATTGGAATGAATGCATTTCGGAATAGCAAATTCTTTAAACAGCCATGATAAATTTCTGAGTGGCATTTGTTTTATTCTCTGCTAGTTGCTGGAATTTTTTCTTCTCTAAAAATGTTTCATTGTTTGGGCATTTTTAATGAATTTTTCTTTGAATAAAGATATAATTAAAATATATTTGGATCAATATAACAAGGTAAAGCAGATCAGTTTATCTTTGTGTTCCTTAAGTATTTAAAAGATCGGTTATCCTGAAATGATTATTGTTGGTTTTTAAGAAGCATCTAATTAATTTATTTCTGTTCCTTTAAGAAAGCACTCAAAACGTTTTTTGACTTTAAGAATCTCACATATTTTTTCCTTATCACTTGAATTCAGTAATATAGTATTTGTTAGGTCTGCCTGATGTCCCGGTTTTTCATATTGGCATTCATTGTTCCAAAATAATATTTTGGGGGCATTGATTTGTACCAGTTTTCTTTCCTCAAAGAAAATTTGTGAAATCCTTAGTTCTTGATTTTTCATTAAAAAAATTGTTTTCACCCTAATTTTACCCTTGATTGAAACTACTTTCTGCATGTTTCTGTTTGCAAGAATATTGACTTTCTTTCGCACAGTATTGTTTGTCCTCAGACATTCATATGGTGACAGGTTTGTCATTCCCTTCCTATTTTGTCAGTGTAATTTTTTACAGATAGGAATTCAGATGGATTCTTTTGTTTCCTTGAAATGTTAGCTGTGATTTGAGTATTGTAGTAGATATATATGTGACATTTCCTTTTGTATTTGTTCATGTCAGTCTTTGTATATATGTTCAGTGATTTCAGATAGACTCTTCGAAGTTTAGATATGCTAATGTCAAACTCAAAACAGGAATATGCCTGGGATATTCCAGAAAAATTCCATAATCTTCCAATCATGTACTACTATAATATATATGGAATATCCTAATATACACGTGTTTTCATATGCTAGAAATATTCCCAGAAATATTTGAGGCATAACTTTTGTTCTAGGAATGTTAAAAAATTTAGGCTATAAACAGAAAGCAAGTCAGTTATTTCATCACTATCTAATGGGTTTTTTTTTTTTTTTTAAGATGGTATACAAGAAACCATTACAACCCATTCTTTTTCAATACCTCACGTGCTTTTTAAGATTATAAGACATTTTACAATACAGAAGAATATATCCATGAATTAAGCATGCAGTGTTTCAGGAATATTCCTTCCAGTTGATGAGAAAAATATTCTAAATTATAATGTGGTTGGAACATTGTATTCTAGAAATATAACCTGAAACTCATAAAATATTTCCTGCCATAAAATCATAAAATATATGTGGAATACTTTAAATCATTTGCAAATATTCCAAGAATGTTCAGGGATGATACAGAAGGAAAGTGGAATATTTTGAGATATTCCAAACTGTGTACAGCGAAAATATAAAAATCACAATAAGTAAATCATTGTGTTTATTAACACTATAAAATATTGCTGTGCTTTAATTTTCTCACATTTTTGTATTAAAATTAATTTTGGAGACAAAAAGTATTTTTTTCGCTAGTATACTTACTAACAGAGCAAATAACTAATAAAGTTGATGTCCCAGTTGTCACGCAGGAAAGTGGCAACCGTATGTTTATTTGTATTATTTCCCTTAAATTTTTGCCTATGAGACTGCTGATGCTAACAAGCAAAAAAAGATTTAAATTGTAATACAATCTGAAATTCTTAATATTAATGTACATAAGCATAATGGAGAGTATTAGAAGGGGAAAGTTATGACCTAACAAAGATACAACATAATTGCATAATGTTGTCAAAATTTATCAAGATTTGAAGAAAAAAGGAAAAGTGTGTGTAAAAAGAATGGAAAATCCAATTTCAGATTAGAAATTCTGGTATATCATGATTGTATTGTTTAAAAATATCATTAGTTACTCTAAAAGCTTTTATCTTGTCACCCTATGTCCTTTATTTCAATCAGTTTTAAAGACAGAAACATGCCAGAAATTTTTTTTAAAAAATGTATTTTTAGGGCTGTTATGAAATTACCTTTTCACTGGTAGTCTTATTTTCATTTAATCATGAATTAGAATATTACTTTTTATATGTTAGTCGAGTTTGTACTGCCAACATTAATTCTCACTTGTATGTGCAGATGGTTAAATATAAATAAGTTTTAAAAAAAATTATAAAATGACACAAAAGAAATTAAGATATTCACATACTGAAAAATATTCTTTGAAATAGACAGTTTCTGAACAAAATCTCATAAATTAGTTTTTCTTTTATGATATCAATAGTCTATAATTCAAACTAGACGGCTATTGGAAATTTATCTTGCTAGTCAATGTTAAGTGAAAATCTCCATTTTATTTTTATATGTATGTAGTTTTGAATTACTTATATAAGTAAAATGTGATTCTTCTTATTATCAGTTCGAACAGTTTTTGATTTAAGGATATTAAAGGTTTCTATTATAAAAATATTTCTTCTAAAATTCTGTGTTTGCTAAGTTTATATTGATATAACATAGCAGTAATTAATAGATTATTCTTGCTATACTTTTATGTATCATTCTGCACATTTTATTGCATTTTTTACATTTCATTTTTCCATTAGTGTGGAATATCTGTTTTTATATTTTTAAGCATATATACTTTACACTGTATATTGTATGTTGATTATTTTTTCATTTAATGTCTTGCAAAGTCTCATTAAAATTCTTATTTTTTAAGCACTAAAAAGTTCTTAGATCATTAATACAAGTATTCTTTGGAATAAAAATATTATTTATTGGATACTTATCAGTCGTTTGTAAGGTCTTTAACACATATAGTGATGTAACTTTTGCAATTATTAGCCAATATGTTATGACAAAAATATTTTTGAATCCTTGTGCACATATTTATTATATTTTTTATACTATACTTTATTATATATGTTTATGTGAAATACTTGGTTTTTAAATATACATCTTTTACATTCCATGAGTTTTTCTTCCATCAAAATCATCAAATTTTTTTTAAAAAATCGTTATTTTTCAAAATGCAAAATTCATATATTATCATTTTGTATATTCTGTAGAAATTGAAGTTATTATTCATTGGTTAATTGTTAATCGCTTTTATACTCTGTTAATAAATATTTAAATGTACTTTCTCCAGTCTCATCTTCCTTAGTTGTTGCGTATAATCACTTTTGTTTCAAATTTTTAACATAATATCTGTTTAACACTTTAACTGATATCAAAATTTTCAACCTTTAATGATGCTTGGTCCCCCCAATGTAATAAATGACGTTATTTCTCTCGTAATTGCGCTAAAGTACAATATATTGGTTTTTTTAAAAGGGAGCTATGTATTATATTTCTTAAAAAATTTCACTTTTGCATTTGTAATACTTGTAACATTGAATTGATTTGGAGCTGGAGGATATTAAGTAGTTTTATAACACTGTAAAACCCCTGATCAAGTTATCATCTTCACTTATTTTCTTGTCAACAATTTTAACCATTTTTAAAAATGTATTTAGTAATTTGTTAAAATTTCTACATTTTCTGAATCTGATTCCTTAGTTAAAAAACATTTAATAATGCCCTATTTCAATGAAGAAATGCAGAAAATTGTATGGTAATGTAATGTCATGTATAGTCACTAAATTTAGTTTTTGCTAACAAAATTTCACAGGTAGCACATTAGAAGAATGAGATCAGGTAAGCTGTGTACACTGGGTAAAATTAATATGTTGTATTACACAGAAATTGCTGATCAGCCAAGTTTATTCATTTAGATAAAGCAATAAATATAATAGATAATAATAGCTCAAATGCAATTTAGGCTTATCGATGACTATCAGAAAGAGTTGATAAATATTTAAACACAAGATATATAGGTTTTTATCAAACTAAATAATGTGTGGTTTTTAAAAAGTGCAAAAGACTATTAATATTATTACTGTCTTAAAATTTGCTAGTAGTTTTTCTTTCTGCTTAACTAAATTTTTATGTGTTTAAAATCATATGTCACTAATAATAATTATACCGATTTATGATCAGTTAATTTATAAATGATGTAAATTAAAATTAGTTACCTTCTGTTCAATAATAAAGTGATTATATAAAATATTATTTCCCTGCTCATATTGTTTCTTATGTTATCAAACGAAGGATACTATTAAATATAAAAGAGCGTTAGTTCGTGAAACTCAAAAATCACATTTTATTGAAGCACTTTTTCTTTCACTCATTGCGTTATACCTTATCATAACAGTTATCTTAATCGGGCTGTTTTTTCTAATGTATATTTTCGGCATGAAATTAAAGTGATTCAAGATTTAGACTCTGATTACTACCCTGTTTTGATTACTCTAGATATTCAAAATCTATACTCAAAATTACAGGAGCTTGTCACAATAAATTGAGACGATTTTCGGTTTATTTTAGAACGTACAGCTACCCCTATCAAAATTTCCACCAATGCGAACTTTGACAGGTGTATCAAAAACGGCTGTGGCCAAAATGACCAAAAGAGTTGCGTCTTCGAAACCTATCACTCATCCGGGCGCTAGGCTCCTGCCTTAGACTAAATCCAAAACTAAGCAGCGAAACTACCTGCGGAAATTTTTACAAAGAACATGCGATCGCAGTATCCGTGTTCAATTTCGCAGACTATGTAATGAAATTAGGTCTGAAACCCGCTTGAAAAAACAAACCGAGTGGAAACACTGCATTGAAACGTTAACGACTGACGATGGATCAGTTTGGCGCGCAGCCATCCGATTATGCAAACAATTTAAACACATTTCGTCCCTTGATATGGCCAATGCTAATCAGAAGGCTTTTACAGACGCTAAAAAGGCTGAAGCTATAGTTGACAGCCTTGCTTGCTACACCGTTCAGTCTAAATAACGACGCATATTCTAACCGCGCGGTTACAGTAGGCCTATACACTCACGTGTTAAACATTTTCTAACACACCTATCACGCCTGATCTCAGGCCTACTGACCCAACTTAGGAGCTAGAATTCATTGATAAAATGAAACCCAAGAGTGCAACAGGCATAGATTCAATTCCGAACCGCATGATGAAAAAGTTCCTCGTAATATGTATAGAGTAGACTACAGTCCTAATTAATCTAATGTTTAAGAAGTGTTACCTTCCTGACTTGAAAAATTGCCGCAGTCATTCCTATTCCGAAACCGGGAACAAAATTTAAATCTTCCCGTCAACTATAGGCCAATAACCTATTATCATCTTTCTCAAGAATTTATGAATTTATTTTACTTAAACGCCTGCATGAATTCTGCCATGATTAAAATTTAATAATCTCAGAAATTTTGGCTGGCCTCAACACTCCACGGTACACCAGTTACTCCATGTAGTAGAACTCATTCACGAGGGCTTTCGTAAACGAGAGAAAATTGGAATGGTCTATCTTGACATTGCCAAAGCCTTTGACAGGACTTGGCATGACGAGCTTTATTTACAAGTTCATGCGGCTTGGTTTTTCGGCGCAACTCATTAAAATTCTCAACTCGTACTTCACAGGCAGATCTTTTCGAATGCGAGTTAGGCACGAATACTCTATTCCCCGCCCAATCTGTGCCGGCGTCCGTCAGGGAAGTTTACTTTTATCTTAAATGTTCAACATACACTCTTACAAAAAAATCGAAGCACCATGAAGGAAGTGGTTGTTTTTGATTAAATTGAATACGTGTATAGCCAGTACCTCCTACATGTAGGAGGTACTGGTATAGCTCATACACAGATAATAAAATGATTAAAAAATCAAGGTCATAGTACCTGTTCACGGCTCACAATCACCCATTGAGTGTTCAAATTAGTAGTTGATCGAACCGCCCCTGGTGGCAATGCATGCTTGAATTCGTCGAGACAAGGAGTGGTAGGGGTTCCTAATGTCATCCTGCGACACATTCTGCCAGGCATTCATCAGTTGTCGCTCCAGATCTACGATATTTTTGGTGCCCGAATTTGGCGGCCTACCATGTCCCAGACATGGTCGATTGGTGAAAGGTCTGGTGACCTCTCTGGCCAAGGAAGAGTATCAAAAGCACGGAGACAGTCCTGAGATATGCGAGCGGCATGTGGCCTGGCATTATCTTGTTGGAAAATGACCCCAGGATGACGTATCGTGAAGTAATGCAACCAGCGACAGGATGGTTTCAACATATCGTTGAGCTGTTAAAGATGTACGGAGGCTGACTAAGGATGACCTGCTGTTATAAAAAATAGCGTCCTACAACATCACACCAGGGGTTATGACTGTGTTCCTTCTTAAAACAAAGGCTGATTGGGACCCCTGACCCCGTCCACTCCAGACACGAACACGGTGGTCATCTGCTTCAAGAGTGATGCAGGATTCATCACTGAACACTATCCGATGGCAGCCATGATGATCGGCTACGACATCACGCCAGACGACTCCGCCGATGTTGTGGGATCAAAGGCAAACGTCTTAAAGGCTTCTGTGAGCCTAACCCCGCCTCAGACAGGCGCCGTGAGATGGTTGACCGTACCATGGGAGGTACCGACCTGGCTGTAATGCGTTGAATAGTCGACAATGATACCGTTGGGTACTGTTGGTAATAATTCTGTAGGGGCGGTTCGGGCCTGGCGAACAATTTCTATCTTGCCTCGTATTTGTGTTCCTTGGCCTTCCAGAGGCTTTATTTCGTCGGGAATTTCCTTGTAGCAACCACTGCTGCCAACATCTTTGCACAGCAGTATTTGTACGCTACAGGTGGTGGCTTATTGATCGATATGACCACCCAGTTTCATGCAAACCTACAATGAGACCACGTTCGAAGTCGTTTAGTTGTCTGTAAGGTCTTCGATATCGTCGCAATGGCATCTTTAGTTGCTTCTTCACAGAATTACAGTGGCAGCAACAAAAAAGATAATTTTTCAGCCTCTGTTACTAGTTTTTTACTTTGCGAATTGCGCGCTGTGATCGCAATTCCTATTCATTTACCTTGAACTTTGATCATTTGCATGTTCGATCGAGATGTGTTTGTATACCAAATTTCGTCATGATCGCAAAAGTCTTTCTTGGTGCTTCGACTTTTTTTGCATAAGAGTGTATTTGTTAGCGATATTACTAAACCACCTAGTGTCGATCTAGCTTATGCGGACGACATAGCCATCATTTCTCAACATTTCAACATCACCACGGTAATTTCTGCACTGCAGAATTATCTTTTAAGCCAAGAGTTCTGGGTCAGACTGAGGAAAATCAAAATTAATATTGCAAAATGTGCAGCCACTTTGTTCATCCGAAGAACTTACCCCGATTTACGTAACTCGCAACTTTTCGGAGAACTAATATCCTGGGTGCCTACTTAAAAGTATCTAGGCGTAATATTTGATTCTAAATTAACTTGGTAACCTCGCATTCAAAATCAGTTTCCATTGCGAAGCTTGTCGAATCCCAATTACTGCCATTTTTCGCTAGGAAAGCAATCTGTCTACCCAAAACAAGTTCTTGCTCTATAAATCAATGATAAGGCCTATTTTGACATATGCATGTCTCGTATGGAGCGCAGCAGCAATTACTAACAGGAAACGTATTCAAAGTTTCCAAAATATTATGCTAAGGCAAATTTATGAAGCTCCTTGGTTTGTTACGAACGAAGATATTCATAATGCTGCCAAAATTCTTCCCTTGAATGGCTTTGTACAGTGACTTTCGGTAAACTTTTTCTAAAAATTGCTAAATTGCTTTGATCGGAAACCCGTTCTCCATGCATTGCTTATTTATCATCCTGGAATTTCTTCTTCAAAGAAAAGACCGAGAACTACTCTGAAAAACGCATATAATGCGTTACCATTCCTAAGAGGCGAGGGGCCTCGAAGATTTTACTTTACTCGTTCAATGCACCCCCCCCCCGCCTGAGCGAATTCGCTATCCTTTCAGCTTCGTTCAGGGTCACTCCCTTTGTCCCGTAAACGAGCTTTATTATCCTTTTCAGCCGTAAGCGTTTGCAATTTGACTTAAGCACTTCTTTGTTCCCTTTTAAAAGGGTTCGTGTGCACCTTCTAATATTGAACTTTAATCTCTTTAAGAGAATTTATCTTTTGAATTATTGAATCATAAAATTAAAGCTACTTAATTATTTATCAATCCAGTTTCTCCTCAGGGGCATATTTGGCCCTGTCTCTTTAAATCTAACTCGCCTAATGCTTAGAGGAAGTACGTCATCGTATGACATTATATTCTAAACTACCATAAGCCTTAAGGAGCTGTTTCTCTCTTGTTTGGCGTCAAGGCTGTTCTCCGGAGAATATCATTTCCCACACCTCTCCCTCCGAAGAGCCGAATCACTTGCGACGTCAATGACCTTTCGCGAGTGGTTTCCTTCTCGTGTTGCTACATTACATGACCATTGATCAAGGAAACATAGAATCTTTTCAAAATTCATGATGTAACTCTTCAAAATCGATTCTGGCCCTTTTGCGATATCAAAATTGTTAAATTAAGTCCATCAGTGTTTTTTGCTTTTTTCGCTGTGGAAGGCAGTTTACCATTTGTTTATTTTTAGCAATTCGATACTAAATTTACCTCTTTGCAGAACGCTATTTTTGATGATAATAATTAATCTTTGATTATATGGGAATAAAGGCATTAAGCCTATGAGCCTCGTAATTGAACCTTCCTTGGTCCTTGCTCCTAAAAGTCTGAATCACTTTTCAAATTGTTGCCACCCATATTTGAGTCCTGCATTATATTAGAAGAATTAAATAATGAAGAATCTAGATGAATGTATATATGTTCTTGCATTGTGATCAAATTCTAAATAACATAGTCCTCCACTCGAATATGGGCATCCGGAAGCTCAAATTTCGAATTTGTTTAATTACCTATTTTATATTTTGTAAAACTTTAACGAATTTTTGATTATCAAACTCAACGATTTCAAAGCGTTCCATTAGCTTTAACATCGAGTGCATCTTCAAGCAAGGATATTTTATTGCTGCGTTTGAATTGAATTTTATGGTTTAAATGCTAAGAGCATGATATTTAAAAAATAAGGGTAACACACAAAAGGTTAAAAAAACGCCCCTTTGGGCGTATTATAAGACCTTATTATTTTATTTTTCGCCGTTTGAAGTTTCTTGGCACTACGAACTGAACTGAATACAGGGAACATTTACTTTCCTCAACTTTTCGAAATTTCTCGTAGGTGATAATGACAGCGGTAGAAGATCTACGGGAATTGGGAACTAATCTGCACGCCGATGATTTCAGTGCAGAAAAAAATATGGAAAATATTGGTGCAAATTTAACTGAATCAATAGGCGTTTCGAGTGATATCCAAGAGAATGCTATTTCTTCTGAAAGCGTTGCTAATTCAGAAACTACTGATGCTGCTCAGAGTTGTGAACAGGAAAATTTGGTAAATCAAGACCTAGTTTCTAATTCGTCCATTAAAATAGATATTTCTAATGAATCTGAAAGCAAATCCGATGAAGATGAATGGCTGGATATTATGGGCAACGGTAATTTTAAGAAAAAGGTAAAAATAATTTGTCATTAAAATAAAGTCATTTCATGTATGACTCCTCACATTAATGAATATGTTTTGTACACGTGTAAACATTTTGTTGCAATAAAATTTTATAAAAGTGTGCATGTTTTAAAAATCTGTATCGCTTTCGTAGCAAATTATGTAAAATGCATTTGAATTTATTCTATAAATTTCAACATTTTTGAAATTCTATAAATTTCAAAATTGACATTCTATACTAGTAAAACTGAGCTACTTATGCTGATATTTTTGAGAATAAGTACAATTATTTTTTTAGGTAGAACGGTTATTCATGTTTATGTTGTGGTTTTATTAATTGGAAAAATAATATTTAAAGTCTGTAAATGTGTATTATTTATTTAGTGAAAAAGCAAGGTAAGTGAATGATTGTTGAATATGTGTTGGAATTTTGTAAGTATAATTTTATGAAATAGATATGTTCACATATTCTACATATAAGATTTAAAAAAAATCGTATTAAAATGAGAATAAAAGTTTGAGTATCTTAATTTTAGGTAATCAAAAAAGGATTGGGGCATGAATCACGTCCAAGTCGAGGTGATAGAGTTACTGTTGATGTCAGTTACTATTTGAATGAGAAACTGTTTGAGGAAAATAAAGATTTGAAATTTATTGTTGGTGACCTAGATGTCATTCAAGGTAAGTGTCAAGCTCACCTCATTTTATTTTTATTGTATGTTTCTTAGTCATACATGCAGGGGCATCATCACAGTTGCTTGCCATTAAATTTTAAAATTGGAAAAATGTTATTGTTTTTCAATTTCTTTGTATAATAAAAATCCCTTTTAATTGCATTTAATTTGTAGTTATGTATATTAAATCGTTGATTCAAAATGAAATGAATTGCAATCTTTCATGTCCTGTTTATCATTGATCATTCTCTTGATAAGAAGGCTGTGTATGTTGAAGAATATACTAGCATATTCAAAGGCCTTCTCCCTTCTCTCCTAGTATATGACAGTTGGCTAATTGCATATTGTCACGTTATAGTTACAAAGAACATTAATTGTTTACCAGTGAATTTAGCACATTATTATTTCTCAGTATGCTAAAAGTTGTTATTTCTGCATTGTACTATGTTATTACATATTATACTATGCAGGAACATCTCCCAGTGAGAGATTCCCACTGGACCAGACATTTTGTCCCTTAAATAGAGCTCCAGAGGGTGCATTCTAAAAAAATGTAATTTAATTAGAAATTTTCAGGCCCACCAGCGGCCGAGTGGTAAATCTCTGAACACTGGTAGTTTGGTCCGAGTTTTGAATCCCGCAAACACGCTGGCTGCATGGGCATTTTCATGGTTTTCTCCATGTGTAACCTGTTAATGCAAGCCAGTTTCCCTTAGAAAGTCCTCCATGAAGGCATCCCTCCCTTCCACGTAGTGCCTTAGGGTGGAACATGTAAATAATAATTAGAAATTCAAATTGTTTTAAGTGTTAAGTAAAGGATGTATAAATAAGTAACATAGTCATAGGTAAATATTTGAATTTAAAGTTAATTGAAAATGAAAATTAAAAAAAAATTATTTATTTGCTGAAATATATGAAATAAAAAATAGTTTTATATATATGCAGAAATTTATAGAAAGTAATCCATTATATCGGTTTATTTGAAAGCCTGTATTGCAAATATTTTTGGTTGGAGTGTATTGAAGGGGATAAATGAATTGGATTATTGCTAAGTTGTTGTTTCATTTATTGCCAAATTGGTTCATTTATTGTAACCTGAGTAGTTGAATGTTATGGAAGCCTTATTATGACATAATTGGTTGCTCAGGCTGAATGTGGTAAGATTAATTTGAAGTTTCTGTAAAATTTGGAATGAAAAGGAAAAACTATTGACTGGTGTGTAAATGAAGGTTTACTTAGTAGCCATTATAAGTGTCCTGTTTGTAGGAAGGAAATGCATATGGTCGAACGCCTGAGGATACTGGCACTACGAAGAATATTTTTTACTCTTATTATTGTGTGTAGCGACGCCAGTATACAGATCCTAGTTCCGATAATTTTAGGAATTTTTTTGAATGAGGACACAAAATTTGTAAATAAGGTAAGTGGATATTTACTTTGTGTAGTGCTAAGGTAAATTTCCTTTTTTATGTTATTTCATTGTTTGATTTAAAATGTAGTTTGTTGAGATTATATTTTTTTTTTGGCTACTCCTTTGACTTTTTAAGTGAATATAAATCGATGTGTACATGGATAAAGTCAAGGAAGTGCACAATGCCTAGTTTGTGCAGTTTGGGGATTTTTTTTTAAGTGAAAACAAGTCAATGTGTACATGGATACCAAGTTTGTGCAATTCTTTGACTTGGGTGTAGGGGCGATTTTTGACGCAAAAATCACTGCTACACAAAGCCAGAATAAGAAGTTAGAATTGCACAAACTCGGTGTCCATGTACGCATGGACACTGCTAAAAATCTTTAATTTTTGCCAAGGGGCACCCATAAATATATTTTTACCATATTTTTTTCCCACGTGGATATTAAAGTCACTAATGATCTTAATCATCACTAATGATAACTAAGTCCTTCACTGTCGCCAACAGTTATGAATTTTTTTAATTGGGAGGTGTATTTTAGGGTATCTTTATAGTTTTTTATGTAACACTTTTTGTATTCCTTTTCTTCGTCTTCCTCACTGCTTTCCAAGTTATTTTTGTTAATTTTCACTAGGTCAGTTACAGTTGAAATAAAAGATTTTATGTCATCATTGGTGTTTTCACTACACAAATTTTTGCCGATTTCTAAATAATCTTGCATTTGAGCATTGCCACTGATTTTGACAAATTCAAGCAATTCATCTTAATTAGTAGTATTTTCACAGAGGGCACTCAAAACTGGAATTTCAAAGCCTGCTGTTTTGAAACAGTGCTGAATGTAACTTTGTGATATGGATTTAACAACATTTGTTATCCATTGAATCGCATTCTCTACATTGACACATTTTTCAAGATAACTGCTGTTTCCGGAAGCAGCTTGACAAAGAATGTGTCATACAAACAGCTTCTGTAATGAAACTTGAAGCTTCTAATTATACCTTGGTCCAAAAGCTGTAATTCTGATGTTGCACTAGATGGGGAAAGTACTAATTTCACTGATTTCAGTTTAACATTCGGTGGGTGGGCTGGCAAATTGTCAGGAAATTGCAGAATCTTTCTACTTTTTCTAAACATTGCCTTATAGAGAGTCAAACAACCATTTTAACAGTATGCTTTGCGTCATCCATGAAATTTTATTGTTGCCAGTGGACCAATAAAGCTTTTGGATTATTTTTTGGCTTTCCAGTTACAAGTGCTTGCTCAAACTGTCCTTTCATGTTACAACAAAGTAGCAGGTTGAGATATTTCCTTTCATGTTACAACAAAGTAGCAGGTTGAGATATTTTTTCCCCAGCTTTTATCACAAGAGCACTTTCCTCTTGGTATTTTATTAGGCAAATTCAATAAAATCATACATTTTCATCTGCATTGTTGATATTTTTAGCCTCATATCCTTTAAAAATTTCATTTAGTTTTTTTTTTTTTTTGATGCAATTTAAAGGGATCATGTGTATTTCAAAGATTTCCAGAGGTGTAAAACTAGGCTGCTTGATGAGTGGTTCCAGGAATTTACCAAAGTTCACACATAACATTTATTATGATGATAAGTACAAGACACAACACTATAGACATATTGGTGATATATATTCAAAATATTTTCCCCCTTTTTGACACTGTAAGGAGTATGTCAGAACATGTTGAGTTACAAGGATTAACTGGTACTTGTTTGTACGATGATAGCACCATATATCAACTAATCTACTAAAAGCAGTCTACACAGTCTGTTGCATGTTGCATATCTACTGTATTTTCTTCAACACAAATAGTCTAATAGCAAAAATTACCAATTTCACATGCTTTGGTTTTTCTCACTTTTACAGTCTTGTAATGTTCATTTGAATTATTAATCCATAATATTTTATATCTTTTGTGTCCTTATGATTTACTTGGTTTTTTTTATTCCAGATTTTTGTCTTAAATTTCTCAAACTGAGCTATTCAATGTCTGTTACATGAATTACATCAACTTTTTTTTTTAATGTTAATTTTTTCTTTATTGAAGCCATTTTAGATAACATATACACTCACGTTTGTGAAAATTGCAACACCATGAAGGACTTACGCGAGTGAGCTGAAATTTTCAGGAAATGCAAAGTAGCGCATAATATGCAAATGATTAGAATTGCAAATCCGTAGCGTTTGCTGAGCAGCGCCCTCTGAACGGCTGATGGATCCGAATAAATAGACGGCTGTAGCGAGGCGTGTATGGTTCTCGGTGGTTATCTGCTAGTGGTAAACGTTAACTCAATCTGTACTTATGCCTCGTCGACGAAAGAGAGCGAGATTTGAACAACTTACAAAGTTTGAACGAGGGAGAATCATTGGCCTTCGTGAAGCTGGATTGTCGTATCGTGCAGTAGCCTCTCGTGTGCAGCGTAACAGCAGCACAGTGATGCGCGTTTGGAAGCAGTGGACGGACGAGTGTCGGACAACTCGGAAATCCGGGAGTGGACCCCGAAATGTGACGTCAGCTCGCGATGATAGACACCTGGTCCGCATGGCGCGGACGGACCGTACAGCTTCCTCTAGACAATTGGCAGCACTGTGGTCAATAGCTACAGGTGTTTCATTGTGTGCTTCATCAATTCGTAGACGTCTGCTGCAGTGTGGACTGCGCGCACGGACTCCTTTATACAGGATCCCCCTAACGCACGACCATCGCCGCCTGCGGCTACAATGGGCCAATCAGCATAGAGACTGGCGTGCTGATTGGCAGCATGTCGTGTTTTCTGACGAATCCCGCTTTAATTTGTGGTACCATGATGGCCGCATTCGTGTCAGACGCTATGCCGGTGAACGCCACCTTCCGGAGTGCATTATCGAACGCCACAGTGGACGAACACCCGGAGTTATGGTCTGGGGCGCCATAGCATATCATAGACGATCTCAATTGCTACGAATTGTGGGCAATCTGAACAGCAACCGGTATATCCGTGAAGTTCTACAGCCCGAAGCTGTTCCCTTCCTTCAAAGCTTGCCAGGCGCTGTATTTCAACAGGACAATGCCCGCCCTCATACTGCTCGGATTGTTAAATCCTTCTTTGCAGCGCAGCAGGTACAGCTTCTTCCTTGGCCTGCGTGTTCCCCGGATATGTCGCCAATTGAACATGTGTGGGATGTCATTGGTCGGCGTCTTGCTCGTGATCCTCGTCCTGTTGCGTCTGCAGACGAACTTTGGGTACGCGTACAAACGATATGGAATGCTCTTCCTCAGTCAGACATTCAAACTTTGTTTGACTCCATGCCACGTCGTGTAGCAGCACTTATTGCTGCGCGTGGTGGCCACACAAAATACTGATTCTGATCTCTTGTTCTTGTTTGTTTGCTTTGAACATTTAATCATTTATTTGTACCACTACCACTCAACTGTGTATTAAATTGCATTCAATTATGACGATTCCTTCTAGGTGTTGCAATTTTCACAAACGTGAGTGTATAAAAATAACACTCAAGTGCAAAACTGCACTTTTGCTACGTCTAGCAAGAACTCAAAATGATAGTTTTCGCTCTATGTACATTGTGAGATCCTAATGCATTGGCAAGTAGTCCAGTCACCTCACTATGTTTTCTTTCCCTTTGATGCATGTCTTTGGGCTTACAGCTTTTTACCTTACTTTGTGCAACTTGATAAAACTGATTTCTCCTCCCTATTGAGAGCTGTAGTGAAAATAACTGGATTTTTAGTTCTGTGAATATGAAAGGTATCCTGTTGATTGCATCCCGCTTGCTATTTCTCAGTGTATTGTTCTCATTTTCCTTATTGAAAAGCAGTTTTTAAAAGAGAAGAATTAACTTTTCATTTTATTGTTGCCTTGTCACAAAACTGTCTTTCACTGAACACAAACTTGCCTTTGAAACTCCAGAGGATTACCAACAAAGAATATTTGTATTTTTATTTAATTTTCTTACCTCTATCTTACTTTTAAAAGTTTTTTCAGTGTCCCTGTAGAGTGCCCTTTAATAAGAGGTAAATACACTGTTCAAAGGAATGGTGACCAACAGAATTGTTCCTTAAATAAATGTTTCCCTTGCAGGAGGTAGTACTGTATAATGTATTTGCTTGCATATTTTCCTCTTTTTTTAAATTTTGTTGTATCAAAATCAAGAAGAGAAAATTATGTGAATAAGTTAATTTTCGAAAGACATGGTGGCAGTAAGAACATTCATGAATAAACTACCAGTAACTATCATAACGTTATTTATTTAAGGGAAACTTCGATTCTAGTATGAATATATAGTAATATTAACATTGCACTATTTAATAAGATATCTTCATTTCTATTTCCCTTTTCCTCACTGTTATTGTTGTCCACTGTCAAATCATCTAATTCTGCTCTAAGTGTTGTCTGCAAAGCTTCCAAATAATTACCATTGTCTTCATCATCTTTTAATCTGTCTTCAATGTGCAATGATCTTCAGAACCATCAAGAACATTTGATATCTCAGTTTTTTCGAAGCATTAGGCAGCTTGCTTTCTGAATTTCTTGAGGAAAAGGAAAATTAAGTGAATACTTTAAAAATTTTCAGAAAAGCTAAGAGGAAAACTACACAAATAAATATAATATTTAATTTAAGGCTGACAAATTCTTGTTTCTGAATGCTTTATTTTCATATGGCAGAGTATTCTATCTGTATGATTAAGCATCTTTTTTTTTTTTTTTTTAAATTTGAAGTGTAGTTGAAGATGATCCACATGTTAATGTAATTTAAAAAAAAAAAATTGAGGTATACTGCAAATATGGCAAAGCATGCAAGGCCTGTCTGCCTAAGAATGTAAGCCTGTTGTGCAGTAATAGCTAAACAAAACTAACTTGCATTCACATTATATGTGGGAAAATATCCATACACCCATCCTGTTTGTAAAGATTCATACCTGCATGGATATTTCAGTGTTCAGCGTTATTACATAATCAGCTTCTGATTGGTGATGTATTTTTAAGTAAAATTTATTTTTAATGGCTTTCAATTGTATATGTTTGGTATTTGGCTCTAATAAAATCTGAGTTTTAATTATGCTATTTACATTACATATTTTATACGTGTTCTGTGCTGTTGCTTTTATCTATTTGTCTAATTTTTATTATGACAGAATTTCACATATTTATTTCATGAAAGTTATGTAAAAGAGCCAAATAATCTTAAGAGTAAAATTATCATGAAAACAATCTTAGTTTGCTGACTTGCTTCCAGTGAAATTTCATCACCTGTGATTATAGCCGAATTAACCTTCAGCTGTTATGATGGGGAGTCTCTTGTTCCAGACAATTACATTTTATCTAATGACCTTAGTTGAATATTTTGTACCTTCATTACTTTTGGGTTAATGAATAAATAACAATTTATATAAAAGGAATCATGTTAATGTGTAATTCAGAAAGTGTTTGCAAAAAATTGGAAAATAGGAATAATAGTATGAATGTCTGTAGGATAAGAAATAATTATAGAATTTTTTTTTTATACTGTGGGTATAGATCTAATAATTGTGAAAGTACGTGATAATCGTGCTAAAAATGCATACCTTTTTGTAATGGCTGTTCTAGTATTGTTTTAATTATTTCTATGTTCTTTGAAACTTGCAATGTTTTGTTTGATTCTGTGAGTTAAAATTTTAATTTTGATTTTAGTTTTTTATTTTCATGCCCCTCAGGGGCTCACTTTTGTCAGTACGGGTGTAGCAATCCCGAGGTACCCTAGCTTTCCAGGGGATCATCTTCTTGGTGACACGGGTGTCACTATCCTCGAGCCCCAGTGATCTGTCGTCTTTTCCGTCTCTTCTCTTCTGAGCTAAAGCTTTCTTCCTTCCATTCTCCCTTGTGGTTTTCCTCCTTGGAGGTTTGGGCTCGTCATTAGAAACTGGTGCCTATCTTGTCTCTAGGTTTCGAGTGGCGAGAAAACTGCCCACGTGTTTGCCAAGAGTTGTTAAGAGTTTTAATGGATAAAAAATTGTCACTCACATATACACAGAACCATTTTAGAAACAGTAAAAATGCGTCTTAAGGTGTGTCCACGTGACTGCGCTAGTGATGTAAATTACAGAATGAAATGCACATCACCGATGAAAAGTCTTCCAAATGAAAATGTAAGCAAAGTCTGTGTTTAGCCAGTAGAGTTATTGAAGAGAAAAAAAAAAAAAAATGTAACACTTATAGAAGGCTGCAAGTGAAAAGTGTTTCATCTGCTGTTTTGTAGTCTGGTCTGAAAAATGTCATACTTATTTTGTTTTATTGTGAAATTTTGTTTATTAACCAATTTAACAATGAGGGATTGTAAGATTAAAGTTAATATATGCACAAATCAGTTTTTATGCAAATTAAGATTTGCAAAATTGTTTTGAAATATAGTGTGTTAAGAGAATTAAATGATTTGAAACACAATCCACTGTATAATAAAATCAGCTTCATATTTTTTAATAATTCTTTCCTGCTCTCTTGGCTTGCTTGTTTATGTGTGGTATGGAAGTACTTGTAAAGAAATTTGTATAATAAATAAAGCATTTTATGATTTGACTATTCTCTGTATATTATTGCACATGTAAATAAGAAATAAAAAAATTTATCCAATAAAATTTATTTGTTGCAAATTAAAATTTAATAGATTATAAGGAAATTTCACCCACAGCAAAAGATTAAAATGAAGTAATTTTTTTGTAAAAAAAAAAAAAAAAAGTATGCCCTCTTATGTAAAAAAAATAAAAATTTTAATGTATTGCATTGTAATTTTTAGTACTTCTAAGTGATTACTCATTTCTGTAAATTGAAAGGCCAGCAGTTTCTGTATTAATTTTTTAACATAATATTGCTGAATTAATATGCTTTTCATTAAACTAAAACACAGCTTAAAGTAATTATGCCTCTCTAAGATATTTATACCCTATGAATATCAGATGTGAATAATAGCTTTCATTTATTGTATTAAAAATTTTTGTAAGAAAGTTGCCTGTAATTCTTTAAGTATTTTCTTTTCATTAAATATGTAAGATATTCAGGGGATGATTGAAAAATTTAAGTAATATTAAACTTTTATGGTAATTCTAGTAATATTCTTTATCCTAAACATTCAGTGATTAAATTCATTACTTGTCTTAATGAAACTGTGGCTTTTACTGTTTCTTATTGCCACTAAATAGCTTTGCAGACTTAGAACATTTATTATCAGTTGGAAGTTGATTGATGGCTCTGATGCTGCCAAATTAATTTGTAAATAATTTAATTATTTATGTATGTATTTTTATTTTTGAATTTAGAATGAGGTTCAAATTTTGGACAATTTATGTAAAAATATGTACAGAATAAAATATGCAACAAGGTAAAAATAAAGGTACAATTTATACAAAAGAAACAGATGTATCATAACATAATAGGTTAATGGTTTCTATGTACAGTGTACATTTTTAAACTACATTGAAAACAATGATAATAATAGATAAACTAAGAATTGTAAACAATAATAGTAGATAAAATAAGAATCAAGGGATTCATGATTAACCCTTTAAGCGTGCTTGACGAACTCACCTCGTCATCGGAGTGTTACGCCGTACCCGTGTTTGACGAGTTCTACTCGTCATCCAATTTTAAAGTCCGCATTTCAACGTGTTTGACGAAAATATCTCGTCATATCCTTATGTTTTCAAAAATTGTCACTAGATGGCAATAGTAGTTCCGTAAAGTGAAATATAATTTCTTGGGGAGACTTTGGTGTGTTTGATTTTTGCATTCTGGTGAAAATGGCGAGCTGTAGCGGTGTTTCCAGCCGCTTTTCTGTGAAAAGACCGTTGCTAGCGAATGATTCTGATTCAGAAGATAACATTTTAGATTATTCTGATTTCGAAAGTGGATCGGATTCCGATGCAAGTATTGACAGTTATGAATCAGATGAGGATATGGATAAGAATTTGGATTCGGTGCGCCAATGGTGTAAAGTTTCAAGTGCAACTCCAGCTCCACCACGTTTTCAATTTGATGGAAAGCCTGGAATAAATTTTCAGGTAAAAGGTATTGATAATTCCTTAGATTTTTTCCAACTATTCATAACTGAGGAATTGGTAGAAACTATAGTAGAGGAAACAAATATATATGCAGAACAATTTTTGCGAAAGAACAGAAGTGTACTGAAATTTAGATCCCGAGTGCATAAGTGGAAACCGGTAACTGTACCTGAAATATGGATTTATTTAGCTCTTCTTTTACTCCAGGGTATTGTTTTGAAGCCCGTGACAGCCTGGTATTGGTCAAAGAAGAAAATTTTGAGCACTCCTTTTTTTGCTGAAGTTATGTCAGAGCAAAGATTTTCTTTGATAAGCAAGTTTCTGCATTTTTCAAATAATGAAACTATGGATGAAGAAACTCATCCTTGCTGGAAACTTCGAAAAATATGGCCTATTTACAGTTTCCTTTTGGAAAAATTTCGAACTCTGTATACTCCTGAGCGTGACATTAGCATCGATGAAAGCTTGATGTTACATAAAGGGAGGCTTTCTTGGAAACAATATATACCCTTGAAGAGAGCTAGATTTGGATTGAAATTCTATATGCTCTGTGAATCAGACACAGGTTACATATGGAATTACATTTTATATACTGGAAAGGGGATGATTCTAAGCCCAGACTTCAACAAGGAAAACCTTACATCGCAAATTGTTCTAAGTTTGATCCAACCTTTGCTCAACAAAGGATACTGCCTTACAGCCGATAATTTTTATATGTCACCAGATCTTTGTGATAAACTTATATCATTCAAAACTGACTCGTACGGGACAGTTCGAGTGAACCGCAAAGATGTTCCAAAAGAAATGCAATCATCAAAACTTAGAAAGGGTGACATTATTGCTTTTCAACGCGGAAAACTAATTGCAATGAAATGGAAAGATAAAAAAGATGTTCATTTATTGAGTACAATCCACAATATTGAAATGAGTAAAGTTTCTTGTAATGGAAAAGATGTTGAAAAGCCAAAGGTTGTAATCGATTACAATTTATCAATGGGAGGTGTGGACAGAGCGGACCAAAATTTATCCTATTATGAGACAGTACGGAAAAGAATGAAAGTATACTACAAAAAAATTTTCAGGCATATGATTGATCAATGTCTTTTCAATTCATCGATTCTACAGAGCAAGGTAACTAACAAAAATATAAAACTGTTGGATTTTCGAACTGCAGTCATTGAAGAAATATTACGTAAATATCAAGTGTCTACAGACATGACGGGAAAAACGGGAAGAAAAAGTGATGAAAATGATCCATTGCGTCTTACAGGAAGGCACTTTGCAGACTATATACCTGCCACACCCTGCAAACGAGAACCAACAAGACGATGTGTTGTTTGCTATGCGTCTAATAAAAACGGTAAGAAGATTAGAAAAGAGACCAGAATATGGTGTCCGGACTGTGAAGTTGCCCTCTGTAACATTCCATGTTTTAAAATTTACCATACCCAACGAAATTATTAGAAAATATATGTAAGTTTAATTGTATATTTATGTCTTTACTTAGTTATTACTTTCTTTTTTTAGATTTTATTTATTGTAACATGCGAGAGAATATATCTCCAATGCAGCGCGCCCGCTTACTCCTTCCTGCTATCGCGAGAAACACTCCCCACTGCAGTGCACGCGCAGGAGCAAACGCTACACGCTGAAAGGGTTAAATATAAGAAACACGTTTGAAAATGAGAAAACTAATGATAAAGCGAAATTCACAGAAGTGGCAAAGGCTTTGTGTTACAGTGGTACAAATGAGATTTGAACTCATGACTTTTCCCTTTGCAATCCAGCATGCTGACCATCAGCTCTCTGGTAATTGTTGTCGGGAAAAGTAATGGAAGAAGTTACTGCAAAGGTAATTTAATTAATATTCAATAAATAAGTACCATATGGCTCAGGCTGTAACTGTCCTGGAAAATTTCATAGCTTTATTTTGATAGCTTTATTTTTCATAGCTAAAATTTGAACCTCATTCTAAATTCAAAAATAAAAATATATTTATTTTATTTTATTTTAATGAATATTCTTTCACAGACAAATGCTAGAAGTTGTTATTTTGTTGAAGTTGGTTTTTGATATATTTGGTATTGAGATACTTGCAGAGCTTCTTGTTGCGCATGAAATAATAAACATTTTTAATAATTAAGGAGAATTTCGTAAGGCAAAGAATTTAATTTCATAAAGGTTAAATTTATTTAGGTTTCAATTGCTTATGTTATTACATATAGGTGAAGCATATGGATATACTGGTCAAGATAATTTCCCTTTAAAGAAAATTTTAAATTTCCACCAATATATATGGTTTGAAGGAACTGAGGATGCCGTAAATAATGGTGATGGTTTTATTGCTTGTGACACTTACAGTCTCTTTAAACTGAAACTCATCGCTATGTATTTTCGACACCATATCGAAAAGTGTAAACAAGAAGTTTTTTCCAATTATAATACATGATAAGAACAGCTATTGGCTGTTCGTCCATGTCGTAGATGAAAAAGCTGAACACAAGCAAACTTAGGTTTATGTCCTGTGTGTAATGCGAATTTACACCACCAAAAAAAAAAAATAGTGGCAACTACGTCGTGAGTACTCGTGTAGACGGGCCTTTGGGGACCCTAATTCATGCTTATTTGCTGCAAACTTCATTATTGATTTTTTTTGACCAACAATATTACCTCTCTTACAGAGCTCTGAAATATATGGCCTGAAATGGAAGTGACAAGACAATAAGTTTTCAGAAAATTTGTTTGCAACAGTGTCTGAAAGAATAAAAAAACCCCAAAGAAACATAAAAAGAGAACAAAATTATTGATTTTTTATCCATTTGAACTTTTGGGCATTTCCTCATAAATTACTTTTCTCTTGTTGCAAATTATTTTTAAAACTTAATGTATTTTAACCTTTATTATTCTTGTGTTGTGTATTAATTTATTATTATTGTATTGTGTTTTAATTAAAAAAATTCCATTTTGTGTAAGCAAAGCTTGTATATTAATGTACAAATTACATGTATTTTAACTTAATAAAGGTATACAAACACAAACATATCTATTAGTCTATAATTATTAAACATATCTATTAGTTTTGAATTTCAGTTGACATATTCTTTTTTTTTAGAAGTGATTTAAAAGAGTTGTTCAGTTATTTCTCTTTGATGTTAACTGAAGTTATAGTTGCCTTTTTATGTTTTTAGGTCTTGATTTAGTTATTTGCTTAATGGAAAAAGGAGAAAAGGCTCGTGTGGTAATTCCATCTAAATTAGCATATGGTGAAATTGGCCGGTAAGAAGCACAATATTAAATAATTTTCTAAATGTTGCTGCATCTTATTCTGTTGTACAAGATTGAAGTAATAAGAATATTTGAAGTCATTGTTTTTAGTAATGATTTTAAAGTACTAATTCTATTAAATATGCATCCATATAACATTTTTTCAGAACACCAGATGTGCCACCAAATTCAGATATAAAATGTGATTTAGAACTAAAAGAAGTTGAAAGTATTGAAGAAGATTCTCTTACAGTATTTGAAAGGTTAAAGTTAGGGTAAGTTTTATTAGGTTCCTATTTTCATGTATTGCTGATGCTTCATGTTTAGGAATATATATATATATATTACAGTAAATGTGATTAATCCAGTGATTATATATAATAACTGGTAATTATGCATAATCACCACTAAATTTGGTAAACATGATAATTTTTTGAAAAATTAACCAGTTTGTTTGCATAATTCTTAAGTCATAATGGTAAATGTGATAAGTCTCTCACTTTACGAAAATTCGTTCAGTTTGCGCAACTGTTTGGCTGCTATCAACACGTGACAATCACGTGATTTCAGTAGTAGTTCTCATTTTGTTGCATCTAGACGTTTTTTTGCTACCCTCTCATATTTTATAAAATATTGAATAATGGCTGGTATGCTTGAGCATTTTAATTCCAAATTAGTTAATATTATAGATACTAAGAAAGCAAGCAATGATTTTCTGAAAGAAAGATATGATGATTTGTTAAAAGAAGTGAATAACAGTAAAAACAGAAGTAGTGGGAAAAAACCAGAAGATTATCAAAGACTAAAAAGATACGATGTAATGAAAACAGGCAATGTTGAAAAACTTATCTTTCCCATAAGTAAAGAGAGCTCTGGTGTTAGATTTTATATGTATTTTGAAGAACTTTTTACCATAATTCATGAGGTAAACAATCTATAGGCCATGATGGTAGAAACAGGATGTTAAAAGAACTTCAAAAAAAAGTACAAAAACATTGCTACCAAAAAAGTCATGATTTACTTAAATTTGTGTGAAAGTTGTCAAAAAAAAAAAAAAAAAAAAAAGAGAGAGCCCAAGGAACCTAAGAAAGGACTTGTTGTTAGGCTAGTGGTCTTTCAAGAGATGAACTCAAGATGCCAGGTGGACCTAACTGACATGCAATCGCAATTCATAATGACCTTAAGTCTATATTTGACTATCAAGACCACTTGACAAAGTTCGTACAGTTGCGTGCCCTAAAAAACGAATTTGCAGAAGAGGTTGCATATCACCTAATTGATATTTTTACTATATTTGGAGCCCCCGGTGGTTGACAATGGACAAAGTGACAACGGTTGTGAGTTTAGTAACAGAATCACAGAAGAAGCTTGTGCAATGTGGCCGGATCTGAAAATTGTGCACGCAAAACCTAAGCACAGCCAGACTTCAAGGTTTGGTTGAACATGCAAATCAGGATAAGTGTTCTCCTTATGAAGCAATGTTGGGAATGCCTGCAAAATTTGGCTTGAAAACGTTTCTTTCCCGAATGACTTTATCGAACATCTTAGAACTGAAGAAAAGCTTCAGGCATTAATCGAGACAGTTAATAATGCTTCTGAAAACACCAATAGCAAAACAGAAAATGTTCTAATATAGACAACAACGATCTATCTCAAAATGACCCTCCATCTGAAGTTAATTTTAAGACTCAGAAAGAGAATGAAGCAGTGGTCGCTCTAATCCAGACAGATATTTTATGCAGGCAAGAGCAAGTAAGAAAACATAGTATAAGTGCTAAAAAATGTTTAGAATTACAAGCAAAGAAAATGTTGAAGGTTTCAAATCTTAAATTTCCTGCAACAGTGAAACAATGAATACCAGATGCTGACAGAGCAAGAAGTGATTCCCGAAATTTGTTAGCGGTGATATTAGAAGTTCAAAATGAAGAGTTATATCAGTTAGGAGTGAAACAAGGAAGACTTTCACAGTTGTATACCAGAATTCAATTCACAGTTTGTGAAGAAAAATTTATTTTGCTTGACGGTGTTACAGATCTAGCAATATCACTTCAAGAATGCGTTAGAAAGACATCTCATTATGGAGGTCAGGGACATCAGCGATGTGTTTGTAAGGTACAATGCGAGTCTGATAAGGGCAAATGTAAAAAATCTGGCAAACTTTGTAATTCTAAATGTCATAACAGTTTAATATGCTTAAATAAGTAAACTTAAAATATTTAGTAATTTGTAGTAAGAGCATTTAACGTTATTTGAAAAAATGTTTTTCCCCCCTCTAAAATATGGATTGTTTTTTATATGTAATTGCAGTTTGTT
This sequence comes from Stegodyphus mimosarum, assembly GCA_000611955.2. Lineage (NCBI taxonomy): Eukaryota > Metazoa > Arthropoda > Arachnida > Araneae > Eresidae > Stegodyphus > Stegodyphus mimosarum. The sequence continues at coordinate 175,471 of KK119450.1, forward strand.
TTTTTAAGTGCAACTGTTTTGTAGAAGTTCATGTAAATTGTATTTTTTTCATTTCACAACACCTGTCAGTCCCTTATTCAAATTTTGTTCAGGCTAAATAAATGTATGTGACTTAAAATAACCATTTATTGACATTTTAATTGTAAAATATAAAATATTGTACTTTGCAATCTCGTACACCATTGTGTCCAACAACAACAACAAAAAAACTGCACTCTATTCTTTTGGCCTAATCAGTCATGATATTTATCACATTTACCATTACTCCTTGGGAATTATGCAAACTGGTTAATTTGATAAATTTACCAAATTTAGTGGTGATTATGCATAATTACTCGTCATTATATTTAATCACCAGTTTATTACTTTTACCGTAACATATATATATGTATACAATGAAGATAGAAAAAGGCATAGAAATATTGTGAAGAAAAGGACGTTGCTATGTTGATGGCGTACAATGTAGATCCATATTGAAGAGGAAATTTGGCTGCCAGGTAAGATTAAATATTCGACTTTACTTCAATTGACATTTGCAGCTACAATTTACTTAGCACTCTAATCAACAACATTTACATTTTTGATACTGCTGTAATAGGAAGAGAGCAGAGCGAAATATCATCTAAGTGGCAACAGAGGTAGAAGCAAAAGTGCACAATAATATCACATGGAGGCTCACCAAGAGAAGGTTTCATTTTAGGTTCCTTGTTGAAAGAAAGGTTTCAGTTCTTAAAATTTTGAGTTCAGGCTCAAAATTAGCTATGTGATCAGCGTTATGCAAGCCATGTAATATAGATTGATCTAGAAATGACACAGTCCAGAAAAGTTATTACTGTTTTTAGAATACAGAGAGGGAGTATGCAAATTAAAAATGAGGAAATAAGAGGCTACTGCTAAATTAAATTGTAAAGATGATTTACATACTTTTTATATTATATATAGAGAAAGTGTAAATATAGAAATTTATAAATCCTGTTCTAGGGAATTTTATCACATCCGTTTTATTTCAGGATAAAATGTTTTTAATGAAAGATTTTGTGAAGCTGTTTCTTAAGCTGATATTAAGTGTAATTATGTAGATAAATAAACAACTGATTAATGTACCTTTGCAGTTTTGCTCTTCTTTGCCTTCTGAAAATCAGCAGTTTAAAAGATTTATATATAAGATATACCGCAGCGAAAGTTATTCTCAACACTTAAATGACTAAAGAAGTAAGAATAAGCAACTTCTTCTGCACATTCTAGATACAAAGCTTTTTAGAATAACAGAATTTATTTAAATCTGAAAATTCAGAGATGAAAAAATTAATTACTTAAGCTTAGTTCATAATAATTTTTTCCAAGTGGGTATTGATGAAGATTTTAACAAAATACATAAACTTTAGAAGGTGGTTCAGCAACTAGTAAGAACACTGATTCATTTATTAGAGTAAATGAACTTAAAGTAAATAAATGGAAGGAAATAAATAAGTGATAATATCAAAGTTTCAATTTAAGATGAGAAGTATTTTGTAGTGTTATTAGATATTTGGAACCCACTTGCCATTACTAGTAATTCCCTTCGATTGCACCTAGTTCACAACAAGATTATAATTCACCCATCCTTTTTCCTGCTTTTGTACTGTAACTCCGTGTGGTAAAATTCCTCTAGAAAAATGCTAGTTTGGACGTAACATAGATCAGTACCCCCCAACTGGTATTCCTTTCTTTCAATTTGACTACAGACAGTATGTGAATGCATACAGTATATATTAAATAAATGGAGGAAATTATTTCATCAAGGTATATACAATAAATATATTATAATTTTATGTAAAAAAAAAGAAAATTAGAATCAAGGTATATGATTTTTTTTTTAAATTTTAAACATCCTAAAATTTTAAAATAAGCTTTTTTACTGTAACCTATTTTAAAATTTTAGAATGTTTTAATCATTCTTCTCTCAAATTATGCATTTGTCATTGAATTTTAATCAGTTACGCAGTTTTATTCTAAATTCATATTTTTCACTATTATTCTTAGAAAAGTCATGAGTATATTTAAAATTTGGCATGCTGATATGATGAAGAGTGCTGTTTTAAGTTCCAGATATAATAAAAATTAAGACCTCTGACTACTGTCCAATTAAAATAGCATAGACTTATTTCCAGATGGGCATTAGATAAGTGTTCATGATAGTTACAAAAGGCGTAATAGAGAATGTTAGCTTGCTTTGGTTTTGAAAGAAACTTTGTCATCAGCAATTGTCAAGCCATCCATGCACCCAATGGTCTTCATGCTTTCCTACTGTATATTAAAAAGTTAGTCAATGTGTAAAAAATGGCACTGTATTGCAACAAAAATAATTTTTTGTTTGTGAAAGTAATACTCCTAATTGTGCCATATATTTTATTCATAACATCTTCATTGAAGTACTAGCCTTTAAAGAAATTAAATTTATCTGCAAAAAATGTATTTGATTATTTCTGTCTGTCCTTCGTGGCAAAATACAAAAATGTTTTTCAGTTCCTTTTCTTGAAGACTGCATTTCTGTAGCAGTTTTTTCCCCCTTCAAGCTTACTTCATCATTCTCAGGTTTAAAATATGTGAACACAATTACTTAACAATTCTCTGGATTCTGACTGTAGAATTAAGTCACTAGTTGGTCTCTTCCCTCCTGCCAAAACAAAGAGGTTGCTTCATTGTCACAATGCATTTTAACTTCTCTTTCCTGAATTAAGATTTGGTGAATTTTTTCTTATGTTCGAAAAAGTTACTATCTCTGAAGTACTACAACCAGTTTAATTACAAATACTTTTGTTGTCATTCATATTTAGAGAAAGTTGCTGTTTATAAAGCTTATGTCTGAAAAGTTCAGTGAATGCTCCCGTATGTTAAAAACTATGCTGGTTAGGATAAGATGCTTGCATATATGCATTGAGAGATATGTCAGCAAGCACCCCTCTATCGTGCAAATCACCTAAGTGAAGCAATGGTGCACACTGTGACAAAGCTAATAGAGTCAGTGTAAGAACTTGTGTCTCTGGCAAAATGGAGCATGGCGTTAAACATGGAATTTAACTTCAAATGGAAAATGGAGACTCATGAAATGTTAGTGCAAATGTATGGTGTTGAAGCAGTGAGTAAAACGTGTGTGTTTGATTGCTTAAATGCTTTAATTGTGTTCGAGTGGACCATCAACAAGCCCAATCCCAGAAAGCATCGAGCGAGTGCAAATGTTTGCAGATGATTGCCGGCTGTGTTTGAGAACGATCGCAGAAAAGTTGAAGATAAGCAGAGGCAGTGCAAGTACTATTGTTTATGAACATTTGGAAAAGCAGAAGATTTGTACCAGTTTGTACCGCACGCGCTGACAGACGAGTAAAAGCGATCTTGGAACTGTAATTCTGTTCTTTAGCACCCTTCAAATTTGGCATGGCATGCTTATTTTTGTTTCCCCACCTTGAATTAGCCATAAAAGGCTTATGCTTTGCAGACATTGTGTATATCCAACAGCGCATGACCGCAGAGCTTTGATCGATAGCACAAAAAGCTTTCGCTGACAGTTTCTAACAGCTTTACAATGATGTCAAAAGTGTGTAGTAGCTAATGATGATTACTTTGAAGACCAGTAAAGGTATTTTGTTTGTAACTCTTGTTACCTTTATTTTCTGAGACCATTCACTGAACTTTTTAGACACACTTTGTATTAACAGAATAAGGATTCTAGAAGTAAAGATAATAAAAGTACCATTGAAGGTAAAATGTAATTTTCTTTTTAATTATTGTTTGGAAAGTTTGGATTGTTGTAAGTAATTCAAGCATAATTAGGAATTTGAGATTGATATACGAGTGCATAAACAGTAGACCTCATAAATCAATATGTTTGATAAGCCAAATTAAATGTCAAATTTAAAATTACTGTGAACTTCTGCCATTAAGTAGATTTTTTCCCCCCAGTTTCAATATATGAAGTTGTAGGATTCTACTGTACCTAGAAGTTTGTGTCAGTGCTCTTTAGATCCTATTAGACCAGATGCGAGTTATTGTTTTAGTCAATAACAAATGACCAAGTCCTATGAAAATTAATATAACCTTTTTATTTAATTCTAAATGAACTTGAATTTCAAAAGAATAAAAAGGCTGTCATTGGGTGACAAATGAACCTCCACTTCTTGCAGGTATTTAAACTAATATAAGATATTATAAATGCTGGTAACATAATTGGGAACTGCAGATTTATTTTTTTATTGCAAAGGCACTTGATTATACATCATTGGCCTCCATGTATCAAAAATGCAAGAAATTGGAGAATGAAAAATATACAAAAACAGAATTACTTGAAGACAAAACAGTAATTACCCTCATTGAAATAACTACATAAAACTGGAAAATGGAATAAGGTATGACTACGTTAAGCATTTAGAAAAAAAAAAAATTAGTCTTTGTATGTCATCTGCATCAACACTTTAGACCACCTTTATTGACTGTATAGGTTTTCTTTCTTCAAGCATATGATCTCTGCCTATCTCAAAATTATGTTTCACAAAGTGCGCAAGGGACTGTCATATATACAGTGTGGTGCAGAGGTTTAGCGAGACAATCATGTCTGCTCTCCAGATGAAATGCAGCAACTGAATGGATCTGAGTGAGTGGGATATTACAAATCAAATTGCTCCACTTTGTAATTTCTTCAGGTAATTTAGCATAAAAATTTTTCCTTCATTTCAGGACATTTTTTACTATTCTTTTCATTGATGTAAATGGTGCCTCACTGTTATTTAACTGCAAAATTTCAGCTCCTTCTTTAGCTAGTTTATCAGTCCATTTATTATCAGTTATTCCAACATAAACCAAGATCCACTGTAAGACAACAGTCATCCCTTTTGAGACTAGAAGATAGAGTTCATCTGCATGACTCAATAACTTTTGATTCCGCTACATTATGTGCAGAAATTGCTTGAATGGTTGAAAGGGAGTAGGAAAAAATAACTGTATTTTTGAGTTGGGTTCCAACAATGATTTGATTGTTTGCAACTTTAATTGACTCCAGTTTTCCAATAAAATTATCCGAAATGTGTGAAAAGAAGAAAAGCATGCAAAAAGCTCTGAGTACATGCCAACTCCAATTTTGTCTAGCATTTTCAATCAATCAGTATATATGTCAAGCCAATTATTCTTCGAATACCTGAAGTAACTTATCTCCATTGCAGCTGCTTTTACTTCACCATCGATTGATTTTAGCGGACATAAAATAACAATCAATTCTAATAGATCCTAGATGAATAGGATTTATTGGTTTTAATAATTCTATGGAAACGTTCAGGAGGGAGTAGTCTCATTTCAGTTTTAAAATGTTTTCCAAAAATTCACCCTGAATCTTCAGTTTTCTAGGTCTAGAGATATTATACACAGTCCAGTCACATTAATGTGACCATCTGTCAAAAGCAGAATAACCACCTTTCGCAGAGCGGACTGCTGCGAGACGTGCAGGAAGAGAGTCACATAGGTCCCTGAAGGTGTTCTCTGGGATGTTGAGCCATGCCGACTCTAATGCCGTGGCCAGCTGCGCTAGATTACGTGGTTGAGGATCCATGGCGCGAACAACTCGATCGAGATGGTCCCACAGACGCTCTATTGGGTTTAAGTCAGGTGAGTTTGCTGGCCAGGGGAGGACGGTAAACTCATCCTGGTGCTCTTCGAACCACGCACGTACACTGGCAGCTGTATGGCACCTCGCATTGTCCTGCTGGAAGATGCCATCATCCTGAGGAAAAACAATGCGCATGTAGGGGTGAACATGGTCCGCAAGGACAGATGCGTACTTGTATTGATCCATTGTGCCTTCCACAATGATCAGTGAACCTAGAGAATGCCAGGAAAACATTCCCCAGACCATAATGCTCCCGCCTCCAGCTTGGACCGTTCCGGCAATGGTTGCAGGGTGGTTCCTTTCAGAGGTTTCACGCCTTATACGCCAACGTCCATCTGTCCGATGGAGCATAAAACGCGATTCATCCGAAAACGCAACCTGTCGCCACTCAGTGGACGTCCAGCTGCTGTACTGGCGTGCAAATTCTAGCCTTCGCCGTCGATGAACAGCAGTCAGCATAGGTGCACGAACCAGGCGTCTGCTTCGGAGGCCCAGACGCAGCAATGTTCGCTGAATAGTACTTTGGGAGACACTTTTGGTAGCCCCTTGGTTCATTTTGGTGGTCAGTTGCTCAACGGTAGCCCGTCTATCTGCCCGAACGCATCTCCGCAACCGTCGTTCGCCTCTGTCATCTATGGCCCGTGGTGCACCACATTTGCCACGTCGCTGATTTTGGACAGTCCCATTTTGCCATGCACGGTACACTTTTACCACGGCGGCACGCGAACAGTTCACAAACTCAGCCGTTTCGGAAATGCTTCCACCCTTGGCCCGAAAGCCAATGATCATGCCCTTTTGGAAGTCGGATAAATCGCTTCGTTTCTGCATTACGCCAACGATTGAAATGTTTTCCGAAGCCCTCACACACCCTTTATATACGCTCAACTGCACTGTGCTGCCACCTGCCTTCTGTGATTGGTTATTTAACTCTGACATGGAAAGTACGTGGTGGTCACATTAATGTGACTGGACTGTGTAATTTCTGCATGAGTCTGTTCATGACAATCTGATTATTTTTTCATATAGTGTTGTTGCATGCATACGGGTTTGTAATAGATTGAATGCATGCAACTTCTTTTTTATTTAATTCTAAATGATAGGTTAATAAAATTTATTTTATCATAATAAATGATCTGATAATAGGTTAATGAAATTTATTTTATCAAAATAAACACTTCAAAGTACTGGAAGTTTCCACAAAAATAGTTGTACAACTCTTCACAATATCACAGAGAACAGTCAGTAGTTACATTTCAAACTACTAAAAACATTAAAAACAACACAATGCAAAACACATCTAAAAGGCAAAGCTTTCAACAAAGTCACTTAGAACTAACAACTCACAACAACAATTGAGAGCAGATGTTGTTTTCGGCATTATATAGTGTTTACCAGGCTGCTGAGATATTTCTAGTACTTTCTGCTTCTCAAAATCGCTAGAGGGCAATGTGAAGATCAAATTATGGTTACAGCTAGTGGTCAGTTACATTTATTCAATTGCAATACCTATTATAGTGATACAAGGACTGGAATAAAAGGATTGCCAAAAGTGTTGTCAGCATGATGATATCTTGTGTAATTACTGAGATACCCATTTACTCAGTGTTAAATAAACTTTTCCCTTTTTCCGTCAAGCTTTGCTCCTGTAGATTTTCATATTACTTAATGCAAGAGAAATACAACAACCTTTCACATACAGTTTTACTAAAATCATCTACATGTGTTCAGAATTCGTAACAGTAGCAAAGCTCTTTTCTGAATAATTTCATCGTGGTTTATTGCCGCTATTGGAGTGGTTTTCACAGCTCCAGTAACAAGTATCAAGGTACAATAGAAGAGAAACACGCCAATGTGACAATCAAATTCGCTGAAACAACCTTGTATTTGGCGTACATTTACAAAAACACTCAATCGATTTCGAGGGCAGCTACAGGTCCCTCCTCATCAGGAGAACAAAATATCTAGAAAGGGAAAGAAAGCTGAGTAACAGCTTTATATACTCTCGGGTAGAACCACGTGCAAGGAGGCAACACCATCTATCGGCAAAAATAATCATCAAGAATTATGTTATTAGAATTTTAAAAGCGCTAGGAAGGACTGGATTAGACTTAAAATCGTTCACTAAACTTGCTAAATCTTTGTGAATATGAAAAGCCTCAAGAAAATCCAATTCACCAACGGAAGAAGCTTTTTGGATAATTTTTGCAGATCCAAAGTCAAAATTATGATTAAATTTCCAACTATGATACGCTATTGAAGACTTGTTAATTTCGCCCTTTCGGACATAAGATTCATGTTCCTTGATACGAAACTTTAACGCTCTTTTTGTTTGGCCAATATATCTCAAGCCACACTGACACGATATACTATAAATTCCCCAAGAATTAAAGTCAGAAACAGAATCTTTTAGAGTCGAACCGTGAATTTTATTGATAGGGGAGAAACTGACCTGAAAATTGAATTTGTGGAGAATCCGTGCAACCTTATAACTAACAGAAGGATAAAATGGAAGCACGACAAAGTCATTAATATTATTTCTAACAGTGGAATGTCTTCTATGATAGGAATCTGAAAACGTTTTAACAGCTTTATCAATGATCACGGGAGAAAATCCTCGGTCAATAGCAACTGCTTTTAAATAATTAAGTTCATTGGTAAGCAAGGATTCTGTGGAACAAACGTTGAGCGCACGAAATACAACTTTATTAATTCCCATAATTAAATTACAATCACTCATTATTGACTAATGGCTGTGACCAGCCCTCGAACACTGTCGATGGCAATTTTCAAACTCATCTGATCAAAGCATTACAAATGCGCATGCGTGGATTACATTACAGGTGTGCAGGCGCGAACATGCTGCCCCGCGTTGCAATTCGTAGCATTCAATTATTGCAATTAAGATGTAGTATAAAGAAATTTAAACAAGTATATTATAAACAATTTTGAATAAGTACTATTACATAAAATCATTATTATAATTAGACATTTACCATATACATCAGCGTATAACTCAAGCAAAGCAATATGACATTTCAGTTACATAATGCTATTTTATGTGAAGCACATTCAATACTAACCAATAACGATAAAGACAGTACTAATTTTTGTATTGGTAAGATACATAATTTGGTAATTGTCATTTGAAAGTTCCAGTTTGAGTTTTTACATTGCACACACGAACCTTTCCATCTTTACCATAAAATACTTCTATTATACAAGCAACTGCCCAATTACAACAAGACAAATTATCTTTAATTAAGACCATGTCTCCAACTTGTATATTAATTTTAGATCTTTGCCATTTAGATTGATTTTGTAAATGATTTAAATAATTGGAGTTCCATTTTTTCCATATAATTTGTACTAATCTTGTGATCTGTTGCCCCAATTTTAACCTGTTAATGTTAACTTCTGTGATACCTGGCTCAGGAATCAAATTAATTGGTCTACCAATTAAAAAATGTCCAGGCTTCTAAATCATCGACGTCCGAAGACAAGGGTGTCAATGGTCGGGAATTTAAAATTCCTTCAATCTGAATCATAACTGTTAAAAATCATTCAAAGGTCAATTTTGCGTTACCTACATGTTTGAAGTGGTACTTGAAAGATTTATTTCCAGCCTCCCAGATGCCTCCAAAATTGGGTGCTCTGGGAGGGAGAAATTTTCATTCGATATTCTCAGAACTCAAATAACCAGCTAAAAGCTCATCTTGTTCGTTCACTAATTTATTTAACCTCTTTAAATCTGCATTTGAACCTACAAAATTAGTAGCATTATCACTAAATAGTGTTGAACTTTTACCTCTTCATGCAAAGAAATGTTTCAAGGTAGCTATTAATGCTTAAGATGTTAGGTCTGTTATTAGTTCTAAATGAATGGCCTTAGTAACCATACAAATGAATATACACACATAAACTTTCTGATATATACCTTTTCTCTGTTTTTTGTACTTAATTAAGAATGGACCACAGAGGTCAACTCCAGTACAATTAAATGTAAGATTAACTGTAATTCTTTCCTTGGGTAAATCATCCATGATTTGCTGAGCTACAATGGGATTAACTTTAAAACATGTTATACAATTTTTTACAATCTTTCTACAAACATTTCTACCATTTACAACCCAAAATTTTTGTCTTATATGATAAAACAAAGATTGAGGACCCACATGCAAATATTTTAAATGATAATAATTAACTATTAACTGTTAATTTATGTGTAGAAGGTAGAATAATAGGAAATTTTTTCTCATGCGTTAAATTGCTATTTCTTAATCTACCTCCAACTCTCAACAGTCCATTACTGTCAATGAAAGGGTTAAGATATTTAATAGAACCATCTCTTGGAACAATACCTGATTTTTTAAGACCATTTATCTCATTTATAAAATACTCACCCTGCACTAATTTTAATAAAGCTTCTTCAGCTGCTCTCAGTTCTCCCACTTGTAAATTACCTACCTTCTTTTGTTATTGCTTACAATTCTTATAAAACCTAAAACAAAAACTTATAATATGAATTAATTTTAAATACTTATTACAGCACTTCAATAAATCATTAACAAAATTATTCACATTTAAACATGTTGATAGTTCAGAATCAGCAAAGTTTTTAAGTTCATTACTGTCCTTTTCAGAAATTGTTTCAGGTATAACTCTCAATCCTTCATTAAGAAGTCAGGCCCGTTCCATGACAGTTGACTTAGTTGCATTTTTTTAACAGCCATACCCCTAGATATGAGATCTGATGGGTTTTGTTCTGAAGCAATATGATGCCACTGTGCAATTTCAGTCAGATCTTGTATCTTTGAAATCCTGTTTGTAACAAATGTCTTGAGCAGATGTGGCTCTTTCTTGATCCATGACAGCACAATCATAGAATCAGTCCAAAGGTGAATAGCAGTAAGCTTCGATTTTAATGATGATTTCATTTGATGCATTAGTTTAGCTAATAGCACTGCTGCGCAAAGCTCAAGTCTTGGGATTGTAGTCTTCTTTAGGGAGGAGACATGCGATTTACTGCACATCAACCTCACTGATGTATGGTTTGTAGCTGATGTATCTTTATAGTAGATAACTGCTCCATAGGCGGCCTCTGAGGCACCAGAGAAACCATGTAACTCAAATCTTGATTGTATCTGGGAATAAAATACATCTATGGACTACAATGTTGTTAATTAGCTGCAAGGTAGTGACGAATTCTTTCCATACTTTTGCCTCCTTTTCTGGCAGAACATCATTCCAGTTCAATTTTAATAGCCATAATCTCTGCATAAATATTTTTGCTATAATTATAACTGTGGAAACTATACCTAGTGGGTCAAGGATGTGAGATATGACGGATAACACTTGCTGTTTAGTAACCTTTACGTTGTCTTCGATTTTAACGTTGAAGCTCAAACAATCTCCTTTTGACTTCCATAAAATACCCAATGCTTTAGATTCTTCTGATTTACCAAAGGGATATATTTTGTCGTTTGTTTACACAGTTCAGTAGCATTACTACACCACTTATGGAGTAACGTACCTCAAAAATGCCTATTAACTGATTTTGAAGTTCTAGTGCAGAACCTAGCGACTCAGCTCCAGATAGAATATTGTCCATGTACATGTCTTCTCTCAGTACAGGTCCTGCTAAAGGAAATTTATCTTTGTCCTTTGACAGCTGTACAAGTGTCCTCATTGCTAAAAATTGTGCACTCACAGTACCATTTGTAATGGTGGTTAGCTCAAAGTTTTAACTGGCCTATCAATGCCTTTTTTCCATACAACTTCCACTGATCTGGATGGATAGAAATAGCTTGATACATCTTTTGCATATCTGCATTGAAAGCAAAAATACATTTTCTGAATCCCAGCATAATTGAGAATAAATCATCTTGTATTATGCTGCCATTATAGTGTATAGAATTTAGAGAGTTTCATTTGGTTGTCAAAGAAGCGTTAAATACTACCCTCAAGGGAGTCGACTTACTTTTCTCTTCTACCCTATACACTCCAATATGAGGAATGTAATATAATCCTTGTTTCTCCTCGCTTTCATTCATCTCCACCATATGTCCTGTTGATATTTTTTTAAAAAATTCGAATATAATTTTAAATATTTGGGATTCTTTACTAAGCGTTTCCATAAGGAATTTAATTTACTCATTGCAATTTGTTTAGAACTTCCTAAAGTGTTCGGATCCTCCTTTAATGGCGTTTTAGCAACGTACCTACCGGTTTTATCTCATGTATAATTTTCTACAAAATGTTTCTCACAAATTAAAGATTCTTTTGCTTTTGGGTTTATCAGTTTCAATATTCTCTAATTCCCAAAATTTTCTAAGAGTTTTATCTAAGTTGTCTTCTTCCTTTATCAACCCACAGTGAACGCTGTTTTCATTCTCTGTTGGAATACTTCCAGACACGATAAAAACAAAAATTGTATCTTAAAATAAGATCAGGATTATTCATTCGATTTTGACTCGGTTTCAAAAGTTCATAAAAAACTCCTGCTGCCAACATCATATCTACCCTTTCTGGAACATTAAATCCTTCATCTGCTAATTTTAAATTAGGAAGATCTTGCACTGAAATTTTAATTTTGCGAGAAGGTATTAAATCAGCAATTATTTTTGGAATTACTATAAAGTCCAAATTCTTTATAAAAGTCCCTTCTTAATTGCATATTGAAGCATTAATTTTATGCTTTATTGTCAAAGTAGCATCATTTGTTCTCAAAACTGAAATGTGTTTTTTCTTTCTCTAACTGCAAATGCTCAATAAAATTACGTGTCAAAAAATTTGACATCTACCGCCATCCAGCAGACACTTCATTCTGTGTTTTCTTCCCTCGCTATCAACCAAAAAACATATGATGGTTGAAAATAAAACAGTATTCTCTTTATTCGAGTAGTTGCTAATGAATGCTTTTTGAACGAACTCCTGCCATTAACATTCAAGGTCAATGAGTCATCTCGTTTGGGAATGTTGCAGTCAGATACATTTGCTTAGTTTTTATTTTATTCCAATAAAGAACATTCTTTCTCCTTTACGATATTTGCTTTTGAAAAATGAATAGTCTCGTGGTGCCGTTTTTAAAAAAACAAGAATATTTCAATGGGCAATTTGATACTGAATGCATATGTAAACAGTCAAAACATAATTTGTTAGATTTCACAACCTGTACTCTTTCCTGTACCTATTTTTTAAATACAATGGGCATTTTGCCAAACCGTGATTCCCATGGCTAAAATGCAGTTCTCTGTTTTAACATCTGACAAAAACACTTCAGCTACACTTTTTGAGTTGTTATAATTTTTGATTAACATGAGAATTCTCAGGAAGAGGTTTTCCTCGTGATGTGAAATATAAATCTATTTCTTTACATAACTCACTAGGTGAAAACCGTGAATCACCTTGCCACACTGAAATGTGAGAATCTGTTTTTGTATCTAAAGATTGGTATAACTTGTCTGAAACTATGAGTTGTTTGAGGGTTTCGAAGTCAGTTACCTTCCTTAATTTTAAATAATAATCCCAGGTAGTTACTAGGCGTGAAACGAATTGCATATGAGTTTCATGTGGTTGTTTAACAGTTTTTCTAAAGTTTTCTAAACACGAATATGGTGTTGGCTGAAACTCCTTCAAAACTACTACTTTTACTTTTTCATAATTCACAAATATCGTTATCATGTAAATAGGTTATTATATTCGAAGCTTTGTCTCCTAGCAGATTTAACAGAATTTCTGCTTTATAGTCCTCTGAAACTTTTTTTTGTAATAAACACTCATTCTAATGACGAAAAGAAAAATCCCCTACTCTCAGGCTGTATAGGAATTTTTACAGTTAAGCTCCTGATACTTTTTATTAATTGATCTAATGACTCTGATTTTGTTTCAGCTTCGCTTACACCATGAAGTTTTGTTTATGCTTTAAGCTTAGCCAACTCTAACTCATTCTTTGATCTCTCAAGTTTTATTTGTTCTAACTCGACAAGTTTTTGTTGTTTTTGGTCTTCTTGTTTGCTTTCTCTTTTACTAAATCCTGTTTAGTTTTAAAAATTTCACTATTCTCAATAATATCAGTTAAATCTGCTATAGTCATTTTTTTCATCAACATTTAGACTTATTTCTAAGGGAATAAGCCTTAAATCTTCTTTTTTAGCACCCTTAAATAACACTGTTATTTATAACAAAACAAAGCATAGAATGTATAGAATTAACAAGAGAGGAATCACTTACCTCTGCAGTGATTCACTTTTGATGAATATCCTTGTCCAAAATCAGCGATATTCATTGAAAGAAACAAGCTGGGAATAGTGGCAAACACAAACACACCTGCGTTTTTATGATTATTATTATCATACAACATTCTGTTGGTTCTCAAAACAACACACTATACATTCACGCACAAAACTTAATTCACAGTAAATCTTCGGAGACTATGACCAGATATGTCTGGGTCTCATCCCAATAATCACACACTATAATAAGTATGCAGGTTCGTTGCTTTATTGATTCCCATAATTAAATTACAATCACTCATTATTAACTCATGGCTGTGACCAGCCCTCGAGCACCGTCGATGGCAATTGTCAAATTCGTCTGGTCAAAACATTACAAATGCACATGCATGGATTACATTACAGGTGTGCCGGTGTGAACAGATACATAGCAGAAATTAATCATAAAATCAAGCAGAAGATATGCAGTAGAAATTAATTTTTAATTGAAAATATGAATAAATTACACTTTTGGAAAAAACTCTAAAATGGATGTTTGGTTTTGTTTATTATGCCTGCATTTTTCAGCCGGCTTTTCGATTTGAATTAATTTCAATTAATTTTCAGAGGAAGGTTCAATCTGAATAAATACTTTCAGAGCTTTTATAGAGTTCATTATGGCTTGATCATTAGGACGCTTAACAGTCTTTACATTCTTTTCTATATTTGATACAGTCTCTTTTTAATCTTTTCAAATAGTTTTTATGTCACTCAGTTTTCCACTGACTTCCAAGTCTTCATCTACCCTTACACAATTAGAGTGAGTGAGTGATGGGGGACGTGGGCACTATTCCTCTACCATTCTGGTTAATCGGTTTAGTGCCACATCCACCATTCACTAAAGCTGTATGTAATACTTGACGCAATACTGTACATAATATGTGACACAATACTGTACATAATACTTGTTAATACTTGACATAATATAATACTTAATACATACTTGACATAATATAATACTTAATACATACTTGACATAATATAATACTTAATACATACTTGACATAATACATTACTTAATACATACTTGACATGATATAATACTTGACATACTACAGTACTGATTTAATACTTGACAGTAATGCATAATTATCTTCTAATACATATTCTTGACATGACTAAGTGTTTTTGTTTATTCATATATTTACTAAATGCCTTCCTGTTTGTTTTACGTAATCAGAAAAAGGAATGTCACATTTAAAATTTTTTAATTCAGGAAAAGCTTTGACGTGCATGAATTTAGCAGGATGAAAGCAGTTACTAATTATGTTTTCTTTAACAACATCCCTTGTGGCATATAGATCATTTATAGCTGTCAGCAGAGTAATGTTGTAGTTTTCACCCACAGTCTAAGGAAAAAATTATTTCTTCTAAAAGTCTCTTACGATAATTTATTTTATGATTTTGGGTGTTTCCTTGATCCATTGGTTGTAGTTTCGTAATTGTGTTTGTCTTCAAATATTCAACATGTATGTAACTCAGAATTCTGGAAGGTTATTGCCGCAGGTTGCGTTATCCACAAGAGAATTTTATATCTTCTCTCAAAAACTGCTTATCTATTCCTTTTAACCAGTTACTGAAGATGTGTTATCCATGCTTTTGTATTGGATACATAATCAACTGGCAGTGTTCGAATGCTGTTTGAAACACAGTGGATTCTTAGAATTTCCAATCACTAACAATTTAAGCTTTTCTCTCCCATTCATATTTGCACAAACTAAATCCTCTATTTTCTGCTTTTGCCTCCTATGCATGCATCCACTTTAAAATGTAAGTCTTGTTTGACAAGAGTTAAAAAATGTTGTTTTGTCTGCATTTAAAAATATTTTTCGGCAAGTAGAAAAGCCCTGGTAGTGTCCTAATGAAATGTCTTCGTTTGCATCAGAGTTTTGGCTGCATACATACAGTTAGATAAGAAATATTGTGCCGTAGATCAAGAAAGCCATCCATTACTGAATTTAAAATCTTCAGTAGCTATTTGACTTGCCAATTCATCAGCTTTGTCTGCAATAAGGGGTCCACATATTGGAGAATTTCAAGATGAGCTTCCTGGAATCAGGACAGTGGAGTTTTTCCTAGATCTTCTTGGAATGCATTTTTCATGCATTCATTTCCTTTAGCAAATTTAGATTTTTCCCATGATTCTGAAATTGATTCCTTGTTTTTCAAATAAGTTGGCAAGGTGTTTTTTAAATTCCATAGTCAGCTGCTAACTTTGTTTTACATTCGCCATTCTCTACTTTCTCTAAAATTTCTACCTTTGTCTCCAGAGTTTTGTACTTTCTAGACATCCTGAATTTTTACACATTTACACCAGGCACTATGGAAAAAACACTAGAGCACAGTAATTTGTCTGTACTGCAGGCATAATTAATGCAGCTCTCTAGAATCTGCAGTAAAGACTGATTTTGCTGAAATTCTAAGAAAATTTATAACAAACAAATGGTTTTCCCTGTACCCTGATCCATTCATAAAGTCTTCTGAAAGAATTCAAAGAAACAGGTTTCTAGGGAGATTTGTTGGTTAAGCATTAATAAAAGGTGGTGAAGTAGGACAATAGCCACTAACATTTAGAAAAAATGCAATAGTCTAGGAATGCAAGCATGGGCCTCTTTACACAGAAAAGAAATACTGATGTTGATGCATAAAATAATAAATACAATGTGTATTTTCTCCATTAAATGAGGAAAAAGAAATTTTTTGGGGTCAAATTTTTAGTTCAAAATAATCAAAGTGATAAAAGTTTAGTTCAAATTAATGAGATATTTTTAACATTAATTCCAATATAAGCTTTTTGGGGATCAGTTCGAGTGCATTGTAGTAAATGTTCAGATTGTAAAATTTGATTATTTACATAAGTATTTACATATATTTTGATTTACATATAATTTGATTATTTACATAAAACTTTGTAAAGTTTGAATGTGGGCATATTTTGTTTTGAGACATTCATGCTGCTTTTTATAGTTTCATCTCTCCTCTTTTTTGTTTTATTTCTAACCTGGGCTGTCTAAATTTAAACAAAAGGAAAATCAGGAGAAATTGAGAGACATGACTGAGAGAACGGAAGTTGTTTGCATTTTGGCTTATTAAAAAGTTTTGAGTGTCTTTTGTTGAGTGTATTTTTCTTTTGGATATGTATTTTCTATGCCAGATTTCCAGGTTTGTTTAAACATTTAGCATAATTAATTTTAATTTATTATTTCTGCAAATGCATCTGTTGTATTTGCTTAGTAGCACATACATGTTAATCTTAATTTTGTAAATAAATAAATATTTTTAGAATATCATTTCTCATTCATGATTTATGTAATCCTATAAAATTACCGTTTTTTTAATAATAAAGGAAATATTTAAAAATTATTTTAAATGCATTTGCATGCTGAGTTTTTCAGTTTTTGTGTGACTCTCAGCATATTAAATTTTCACATTTAGCTTCTTATGTTTGCGAATATAATTTAGAAATGCCATTAATTAATTATTTACATTCAATGACTTATCAAAAGTATATAGTACAAAATTTTAATTTTAAGCATATTAAAAGCTGTTTTTGCTTATGAACAAAATGTAAAGAAGCTTTTTATATTTTAGGAATGAAAAACGTATTAGAGGTAATTTCTTCTATGATCGTGGCCAATATATCGACAGTATTCACTGTTATGAAAGGTATTGTATGTCTTTTTGTTATTTGGACATTATTTCTGATAATTTAGAATCTAATAAAAGAAAAGGTTAAATTTAGTGTTTTATTATAGACTTTCGGTTTAAATTAAGAAAAATACACTAAAATGTAGCCGAATTCAGGATACGGAATTAGTAATGAGCTGCTGCCACTTTGGTTACAGCTGTCACATGAAGAAGTAGGAGTTCATTGCATCTGCAGAAATGTTTCATAAGCATGGCTTGCCAGATGTCTTCTAAAATTTTCCTTAAATCAATTAAGGATGCCAGTAGTAGACAACATCATTTTACACCTATTTTCAAAATGTCGCAAAGTTGCTTAATGGAAGTTCATGCTTCCTGGTGGTCATTTCAGCAGAGAAAATTCAGTGGAATGCTCTTTGAACCAGACAGTAGCTAACCAGGATCTGTGAATGGAAAAATTTGTTCTTTAGATGTATTTCATTTTGGTTTGAATGGCAGAAAAATATAAGGGGTGATAAGTGACTGTCTAACAGATTACATATTTAGATGCAATGAGAGTGCTGGGTACAAATACCAAAGATATCAAACATATCCAATAGAAAATACTGTAGGCCATCGCTGAGTTACCATGACCTTGTTCATTTCTGACGTGGCACACTACGATTGCCTTACGAAGCTAGCACCATATTTTTAGCCTACCATAAGCATGGTAAGTTTGAATTGAGACTAATTACTCTGTGTCAATGATCCAGTCACAGTTTTCCATGGTCCATGAAAAACGTGTAACACAGGTAGCGAGAAGTGTCACTTTTATGGATCTGTTGTCTCTGAATCCCACATAGAGAGTGATATCCCTGGCTACAAATGATATAGTTGAGTCTTCAAAGACCATATACATTTCAGACTGTTTCTCTTTTACAGTTTGCCTGATTTCTCCATTTCTGTAATCTGTGTTCTCTTGGCAAACTTTTAATACTGTCAAATGAGGGGGGGGATTAAAACCATTTTAAAAATTAAATTACTATGCATTGAGTGTAATCGAAGGTGTCTAAATTTCAAGTTTTAATTATCATGTTATTTTTAATAATTGCATAGAAAGAACTATATATTCTGTGTCTT
>KK119450.1:194372-250652 GCA_000611955.2 Stegodyphus mimosarum
AGTTTTAACTAAAAAAAAAAAAAAAAGGTTTCTTTTTTAAAAATTATTTTTGAACAAATTTTAATAAAATATTAAAAACTTGTTTATTTTACAATAAAATTATATTTTAAATTTTTTAATGTGATCCGAATGTTTCTCAATAGAGGTAACATTTTTAGTTTTGTTTCATTTGAAGCATTTTTAGTAAAAAGTAAACTTTCCTGTTGCCATTTACCAGAAAGCTATAAAAATTATTTTAAAACGCTTTGTTTTTAAAAGCCATGACCAAGGGATACAGTGTGAAAAAAGGCTTGAGAACTGTTATTATAGGCAATTAAGGGAATTAAAAAGTTCTGTTTTGTGAAAGATTAAAATTATTTTTCAGTTTAAGTAATTGAAATTTTTAATTTACATATTTATTATATTAAAAACAGTTGTTTTATGCATTCTTTGAATGAATCTAAAAAGAAGGTCAAGATTAATATTTTATAATTGGAACTAAAAATTTTGTTATTCTTGTTAAACAATAGTTTTAAATTTACAAAATTCTTGTTTGTACTTTTGAAAAGATTAATCTTACCTTAAAAGACTTCCTAAACCAATGTTCATGAAATGTTCAGATTTTTATTATATACTACTATGCACTGTCATAAGTTTTTGATTGCATGTTGTAATTTTTTACCTTTTCTAAATTATGATGCTATAAGCTGCAACATTTCTTGAAATTTATTATACTGTAGTTGAGCCAAAAGTAAGTTTTGTCATTACATCACTAACTCTTTTTTGCTTATGATATGCAATAATTTCCGCGATAATGTATGAGGTATAAAAGTGTCAAATTTCTGCAAGTTGTATGAGATTGAATTGGTTTATTTTACTAAAATTACTGTGTATTTTACAAGTTGCGATAGTTTTACAAGTTGCCAAAACATTTTCTGCAAAGTTACTTATTGCTGGGTTGACAAATGTCTGTATGTATCACAACTAAATTTGATTTTATCACACTGTTTGTATCGCATCTAAATCAGAACCAAACCTTTAGAACCTGAATGAAATTTTGTATATGCAAGTGGGACATTGGTATAAGTAACTGATTACAAAATTAAACGATCATTCATTACAGAAAGTCTACAAAAGAATGGAGGTTCTACTACCCTTTTGGCCACTTCTAGCATGAATACGTAATGTGATAAAGGTGAGCAGGTTCCATATCATCTCCTTCTCCACTGCTGTAAACATGCCTCTTGTTGAACCGAACTCCTAGGCTCTCCACTTGCCATCCCAAATGATCCAGCCATTCTCAGTTGATAGTAAATTTGGAGATCAGGCTGGCCAGGGAAGAATGGCAATATGTTGGAAGTATTCATGTGATTCTCTTGCTGTGTGTGGCTGAGTTGCTGTATTTGGCTGTTGAAAAATGCCTTCTATGAGCTTTGCCATCAGTGACAGTACTTGTAGCTATAAAGGATGTCACAAACATACCTCTGGTTTCTTTTGGTGTCATGGGTCAGTTAGATGTGACTGGGTTTTGTATGCGATGGGTTGCCATATCATCACACCAGCTGTAGGAGTAGTGTGCTGCTATAAACAAAGGCAGGATTGAGTGTTTATTGCGGAACCTCCACACATGTAAACAGTTGTCATTAGGTGACCTGATTTCGTTCAGTTGCAGTCCAATCCTATTGAGTGTGACAGCACTTTAAACAGAAGCACCACTGAGTGGGTGTTCTTGGCAGCACATGTAATGGGCACTGCAATACCGAATGTCTTCCATACATCTTATAATGGGTATAAGCTGATACAGGAGCCTATATTGAAAGTGCTGCCAGTTTCTGAATGGTAGGCAGTGATTCAGTTGGCACTGTGTGTGCATATTGGGTGATATAACAGCCCTATCCAGCTGTTGGTTTGCTGAGGGGATTCTGAGCTTGGCTACTGTTTACTTGACTTCTCTGTTATCTGTTGCTCCCATCACCTCCATAGTAATGTCAGCTCAGTGATTAGTCTAGGTAGCTGGTTACTGATCTAGCTGAACACACAGAATCCATATATTGATTTTTCCTCTTTCAGACTCTTATAGCTGATTATATTTTTTGCTGGCCATCATCCCTAGAGAAAGGCCATCCTTCTACAGAACATACAAGTACAAGCAAAATATCTCTCTGTACCATTTTTTTGCTGTAAGGGGAGCAAAGTTCGATATCCTGGTGGCACTAAGGAATTTCGTAATCATGCTTGTTTCTAATCATTTGACATGTTTGCTGACACTTACCTTCATGTTGAGTATAGTTTTTTATCCAAGAATTGCTTTTTCAAGCACAAATTTTTAAGGCAATGACTGTGTTTTTTCTTATTAATTACTTAGCTTTTCTATTGTGAAACATAAAATACAAGTCATTAAAGAAATATTTTAAATTCTTGATCTGTTTAGTTGTATTTATGTTTCTATTAAGAAATTATGTTTTAAAATTTGCTTAACCCTCCGAGTGTTAAGGGTTTAGCCTTGAAATATCAAAGTTTCTCAAAATGTCATGAACAAAAAATATTTTCTTGATTTTAATTAAAAAATGACTCTTTCATTTTGTACCTTGATTTCTTTTCTTCCAATATAAATCCAAACCGAAATCAGATATATTAAAAAATAGCAGAAATTTTCATGTGTAACAAATATAGAAGACAGCCTTCTATACGGAAAAATCCGGCCGTAACGCTGAGAGGGTTAAGCGACATATGAAACCATCATGTGAGAAATTTCTGTCAAACAATAATTTTAACTAAAATTTTTGTCGAATTTATGAAACTGTGGGGTGACTGGCATTTACCACTGTGTTGAGTGGCTGTAGGTAATGCATCTGTCTCCTCATAAAGATTGGTACATTTGTGAGGTTGCATAATACTTACTGCATTTTTGAACTCAAAACTTATTTATTACAATTAATGAGAAGCTCTTTACAAATATATATATAATTCATGGATAGCATAGAACAGTTAGTGAAGTGAATTATAGTTGTGCCATAAGGAGCCTATTAACGAGGGTCTCTCTAGTTGGAAGTTCAAGATCATTCTAGGTCTCTCTAGTCGAGAACTTGGGTGCCTTCTGACGTGTTGTTCCAACAGAAAAAAATCTTCAGACTGAATTAGCCATGCCTCCTTAATTTTTCAGTAGTATTTTACATCCTCTGATTTGTTATATCTGGAAGGATATCAGAGGAATAGTAAGATCATTGGTTCGTCAACCCTCCTGAAACCGAAAGGCTTTGACAACAGACATGGTGCAGGACACTAAAATTTCTCGAAATTAGTCATGAAGTTATATCTCTTGCACTGTCAACTGGAACGCATTATTGCATCTGCGATGTCAGAAATATGTTGTGTGACACATTACAAAAGCTTGGAAACAGTAACTTGTGGGTACTGCATACACGATTTTCTTATCTCTTTGTGGTTCACCGCATACTCCCCCTCTAGTACCACAGATATAAGATGACAGGTAAGACATAACATGACATGTGCATTTTACCGAATTTTATGTATCATGACTGGTGGTTACCACTGTGTTGAGTGGCGGCAGGTAGCACATCTGACTCCATATAATGATTGGTACATTTGTGTGGTTGCCTGCTACAGTTTTGACTCAAAACATATTTATTACAATTATGAGAAGCTCTTTACAAATGTATATATAATTCATGGGTAGCATAGAACAGTTAGTGAAGTGAATTATAGTCCTTATGGCATGAGGAGCCTATTAACTAGGGTCTCTCTAGCCGAGAGTTCAAGAGCATTCTAGGTCTCTCTAGTCGAGAGTTCAGGAGCCCTCTGATGTGTCTTCTGTTCCGATGGAAAAAATCTTCAGAGGGAATCAGCCATGCCTCCTTAATTTTTAATCCTCCTTAATTTTCAGTATTTTATATCCTCTGATTCGTTATATCTGGAAGGTTATCAGAGTGAAAAGCAAGATCATTGGTTCATCAACCCTCCTGAAATTGAGAGACTTTAACGACAGACATGATGCAGGACACTAAAATCTCTTGATACTAGTTGTGAAGTTATGTCTCTTGCACTGTCAACTGGAACAAATTATTGCGTCTTTGATCAAAAACAGGTCATGTGACTCATCATAAAAGCTTGGAAACAGTGACTTCCAGGGACCGCATACATGATTTTCTCATCTCTGTGTAATCCGCTGCAAAACCAGAATTACTTAAACATCTGATAGTACTGTAACAATACAAACATGATGAAAACAGTAGTGTAACATTTTCCCTCTGGTTTGAAAATTTTTATCAAAGTGTTTTAGGTTTAAACATCGCAACATGATGTTTTGATCTTTTTGTAATTATTTTCATAGAAATCATGAGATGTCTTTGAGACATTTTATAATTAATTTTATCAAATTCTTGTCGTTTAGGGCAGCTGAGTATTTAGATGGAGTACGAGATGTAAGTATAGTTTTGTAACTCCTCTGAAAAAATTCTGTTTTAGATCAGTCAGCATGTTAAAATTTGTTGACTGTCTAGTCTATTAGTATTTTTGATATAAATTCTTTCATTTTTCAGCACTTTCTTTCTTGTTCAGTAAATGGTGAGTCTGATCTCTTGTAGTATGTGTTTTCAATGCAAGACACTCCATTGTATGAATGATATATGGTAGAAACCCAGTTATCTGATCCCCAGTTAACTGAGGTTTCAATGTGTGAGGTTGACTTACAAGTATATTGTTTTCTTCTAATTCTTAAAAGCTTTGCCGTAACTACATTACCAGTGTTCAAAAATCTACTTAAGGTATCTGACAAAAGTATAAGTTTCACCAAACGAGTACTGGAAACCCTGCATTTGCATTTTTAAATCAAGTTGACTGTGACAAAGGAACTGTTTTAAAATAAGACACTTAAAAAATGAATTTTTAATATTTTAATGAAATTTTATAAACTGATTTTCATATAAAAAGGTATTTTTAGTGAAAGTTTATCAGTTTTTTGCATCATATGAATGGATTTTTGCCTAGTTACATGGTTGGTAAATGCCTGCTAGAATATCATAACATTACATTATCTGAACATTTAGCAGCCTGAGAAGTTTTATCATTTTGAGGCATATAAAATTTTTATGTACTTGTTTGCTATGTGTGGACAGAGATATAGTAATTGACAAAATAAGTGGTAATTTGTCAAAAATGTGCGTCTTTGTGCGGCTTGTAGCAGCCATGTTTTTAATTTGTGGCGTATTTTTAAAAGGAATTAATGTTTTGTTTAATTCTGTGAGTAGCAAAATTTATTACATAATTTTTTATTTTCATCATGGATTTGTAGGATTAACTGAAAATTGAAGCAGAATATGTGAACTTCCCGAAGACGTTTTTTTTTTTAAACCTTTTAACTGTCATGCCCGAAATAATCTCGGGCATAGCACTGGTGTTCCAAAATGTCACGCCCGAGTATTACTCGGGGTAATTTTTTGAGTGCATCGTATTGTTATACCTGAATATATATCGTGAGAAGATTATTTCGGCTTCAGTTCAACAAAATGGCAGCACTTTACTAAAGGTTTCAAAGGATAGAGGTTTATGTTCAAATTGCGTGGCATTTTTTGATTGTGCAGCAAACATTTGATTTTTGGAATAAAAAAATTGATAATTTATGTACGCAAATCATCGAAATAACTTGATTATTCAAACTTAAGGGGTTATTATTATTTAAGGGGTTATTCAAACTTAAGGGGTTATTAACTTAAGGGGTTAAGCCCAAAGTGCTTTAGCCCAGAAGGGCTATTAATTTTGTTTTGGCATCTTGTAACAAATCTTTATAAATGGCATATCACATTTTAAACTGTTTCCACCAAATGTTAGAGCTCTGCATTATATTTAAAGAAATTAAATAAGGAAGAATCTGCATAAATGTATGTATGTTTCTCGCATTGTGATAAAATAACGGTATCTAGAGCCATCAAATTTTGAGTAATGTAATCCTCCACCGAATATAGGCATCTGGAAGCCCAAATTTAGAATTTGTTTTATTATCTACTTCATATTTTGTTAGACATTAAAATATTTTGGATTAACAGATTCAGCAATTTCAAAGCGAGAATGGCAACACTGTACCAAAAAAAAAAAAAAAAAAAACTCCAGCGCTCGAGAGTGTGTATCCGAAATTCTAAAGATATGCTCTTTTTAAATAGTTTGTGATATTGCTGTTGAATGGAATTTTGTTGTTTAAGTGTGAAGAACATGATATTTAATAAATAAAGGTAACACACAAAACATTAAAAAAAAAATGCCGCTTTGGGCGTAATATAAAATCTGAAAACTTTCAGTTTTTTTTTAAAGGGCAATTGTTCATATGGCTGTTGTTTTGAGAAATGAAATCATCAGCAAAATTAGATTGGCGACTGTTACAGCTCAACCTGTCATGTAACAAGTGTCGGTTTTCATTTAATAGCCAGTTCTCAGAGGGTTGTCATATTTGATAAATTTTATAGATTATAACTTGTTGCATAACAAATCAAGCGATTTAAAGAAGCAAACAAAGTTCTTAATAATTTAAGTCTCGTAAATTTCTAGCCTCATAACTTACTGATATAATTTATAATATACCCAAGTAATGATTTTAATGAACATTGGCAACATTATGGTAGTTAATAAAATGTTTCTAATGCCATGTATTATGTGCTTTGAATAATCATTTGGTTTCTTGATTACCTTCACATTTAACTTCAAATGAGATGAAATCATTCATGTTAAAATTTGACTGCAGCAGAATACATTTTTATTCTTAAAAATATTGTACATATTTAAACCATAAAAAACAAATTATTTTTCTGTGACTGAAATTTACTGAAAGAAGGAGACTTAAAACTGGCATTCTGCTGTATAAATTTTTGAAAGGTATTTTAAACTTAAAGCAAATCGCTCTAGTGTTTTGCTTTATGTGAGTGTTTGTTATAAGAGTTAGTATTATTCCCCATTAACTGAGGTGATTGGGGTTCTACTATGTATGTGTTGTTTATTACTTATTTAGATGTAAAGTGTCTTGCTTCAGGCTTTACTTTAAATATTTAGATTTAATTTGTTGATATATTTTGTAATGTAATCTGTGAAATGAATACTTAATGTTATTTCATGGAATTTATATAAGATTTTTAAATGTAACTCTCTGGTATAGACATTTGAAGCATTTTGGTGGAATGCTGCATAAATATCAAGCAGTAGGTCATATGCTATCATTTCAGGCATTTCTACTATCATACTTTGTTACTTGAACATATGATTTGTGAGAATTCGTTTTAAAATCTGCATTTTTGAATTCTGTAGATTTTTCTATTGTAATTTAAATTTTATCATGCTGATAAGATTTTAATTTTATATAAAGATATGTTTTTTACGCATAGTGCAAGTAGTCTTTGACAGTTTAAATTAAAGTTTTTTGGTTAAATATTGCAATTGTACTTATTCAGTTTTATCATAAAATGGAATTTTTGAAACTATTTTTATAGTAAAATAAGTTTATGTATAGATGTGTGTTTTCTGATTGGCGTAAATTTCATTTTGCTGTTTTGAAGTTTTTATTTTAATGGGAATTTTTATTGCGTTATTTCCTGTAGAGTTGATATGCATGAAATAAATTTTAATATAATTTTTGGTTTGGTTACTTAATGAAGCAAGGAGCAGTATATTATTTATGAATCATTAAATTATTAAAGTCTTTTATTTTAATAAATATCCAGTAAATTTCTTTTAATTTTCAAGTGTTCAGGAATTTCTACTGAAGAATCTCAGGAAATTGTAGATATAAGAATCAAAGTGTATAATAATCTAGCTGCTTCTCATTTAAAGGTGAGTTCCTGGTTAGAGTTTAATAGACTTTTTTAGTATTTATTTCAGTGTATACTAATTTTTTATGTATATTTGTATTCATTCTTGAATTATAAAATATACTAAGAGTGTAAATTATAATTCTAGAAGATTATTTTGTTAAGTAAAGATTATTGAAAGTCATTAATCAATAAATTAATATGAATTGACTAAATATTGTTGGTCTTATTAGTGCTTTGAAAGGCATTGTAAAAAATAATTTTGGTGACACACACTCATTCACTCGCCCCGCCCTAAATTCATCCATTCTCCCAAATTCGAGATCTTTGTATGTTATATAATTGTACATGAAAAGGGTAACTAAAACTAATATTAACTAATCATAGCTTGTCTCTACAATTACATCAGACTTAGTACAAATACTCTTGGCACAATAAACTACGTCATTCCTTTCTCTAGTTTCAACCTTGCAAACATCTCTATGCTGCTGTGCCCTCCTTTGTTTTTGTTCTAATATGATATAACATGGATATAAAAAAATATTGTAATTGCTTATGATCTAGAAATATCTACTAAGGAATGATTTAATTATGTGTGAAAATAAAGATATGTGATTTGTCAGAATCCCATTTTGTCATCTTCATCTCTTGCCACTCTGCCCTTACGACTACGCATCAAAATTATGA
This sequence comes from Stegodyphus mimosarum, assembly GCA_000611955.2. NCBI lineage: Eukaryota > Metazoa > Arthropoda > Arachnida > Araneae > Eresidae > Stegodyphus > Stegodyphus mimosarum. The sequence goes on from KK119450.1 coordinate 202,847, forward strand.
CAGCTTTAAAGTCTACAGGATATGTACCTGCTGCCGTAACCCCAGTGTGTTTTAGTTCAAAGTGATCAACTCTGCTATCAAGTGATTAGTGGTGTTTTTCTTTTTTTATGTCCCCACTAAAGTGCGGACGTTTCCCCAATTGTCTTTCAACAATTTCCAGTGATTTGGAAAGAAAATTAGAAATTTGATTTAATGCAGTATGTTGAAAGTTCATCGATCTCTACAACATGATGACGTCTGCTAAAATCTTCTGGTCTGCATGGATTTTTCTGTTTCAAGGTTATCTAAAGTGAAAAGAATTCATCTAACATGTGGAGTGAAAAAATAGAAAAAATCATGACATCTGGATACTTCTAATGCTGTGTGTGCATTTTTTGCCGGTTACATGACGTGATATTTGTTCTGAACAGTGAATTTGAATGAAAATGGTGGCTTATACGTTGTCAAAATAGGTCAAGGTTATCGATCAAATGAATGAGTAATGTGTTAAGTGTCATCAATTTTGTATGTTTGTGCATACTGAAAAGTGTACACATCTTCTGAAAAATTGTGTGTTTATATAGGAAAACAAAAAAAACAAAAAAAAAAATAAGCGTGATCAAATGTTAAAATATCAGTGCTTCCAAGAAACTGGCTATTCAGTGGTGATTAATTTGCAAATTTTTCAGTGTTATGATATGTGCAAAGTGATTCAATATTCACGCTTGGTGCTTTAATTTTGTGTTTTAGAGCTTCAAATTTGAGTTTTCCGTGCATTAAGTGCAAAGTGATTGGTGAAAATTCAGAAAAGTGTGTTGTGATTAAGTTTTAATTATTGTGAATTCTCAGTGTTGTGTTCAGTTTTCAGAAAAATGTAAAAATTGAAAGTGCCACAATTAGTATCGATAAATTTCAGTGATGTCAAAGTCATTTGACAGACGGAGTTACGTTATACCATTCGATAAATATCTTTTATTATTTGAAAAAAAAAGTGTGAAAATAAGAATATCGCCTAAAAAGATAAATTATTAATATTCTCTGAATGCCTCCGTGGCGAGGCTTTTGTCATTTTATTTAAGAGTATGTGTCGAACTAGACTGGCAAGCTGTTAAGGATAAATTTCATATGTACTTTATCCGTGTAGAAATCGTTACTTTTAGTGAATTTGCAAATTTTACTTACTCAAAATTCAATGACACTGAAAAATATTTAGAGAAAAATTAAAATATGCTCCTAGCCTAAAATTAGATGATCGAGTTACAATCGAAGCATTAAATCAGTGTTTACTTGAGCAACAGAAAATGTTGCTCGCTGTGCAAAATCTAACAGAGGTACAAGATTGGATAACTTTGGCTAGGAAATTATTCCCAAAATCTACCTCAAGTTCACTGTGAGAACCAAACTTTTCAACTCCCAGACAAAGTGTGCTACCAAATGTTTTTCAACAAAGATTTTCTCAGTCGCGATATAGTTCTCCCAGACCATTTCCTACTTGCTACTATACTTCTCAAAATCAGGCATAGAGAAATTTTTACCCAAGACCAGTAGTTTATCCGTGTAGATCATTTGCTTCTTTAAGCTATAACAATCAAAATTATCAACAAACTGAAGTGAAACTATTTTAAAGTTAAGGTAAAAATTAATGAAAAAAAAGCTCCTGCGATTATTGATACAAAGTCGCTTGTAAAATAATATCTGAAAATCTTTTAAATTCTATTGATGCAAAAATTGAACTTATTCAAGATCACCCTAACACAAGTTTAGTGTTATTATTCGGAGGTCTTGTTGTGACTAAAGTAAACAAATTATTACGTCAAATTAATAATACTATAACATTTTAGTTTGTAAATTCTAATTTAACTTAAATATTATTATCAATCTTGTGTTTCTTTATTTAAATTACAATTGAATTTTAATAAGTATGAAGTGTATCAATTTAAACCTATCATAAGTAAAGGTATTCTATTAGATAAACTTTTTCAAAATAATTCCATATGTAAAAATATGCAAGTACTAAGATGTTTAATAATTATGCTGAAAATAGTGAATTTGATAATGGTCAATTTCAAAAACTGTTAAGTAACTATAATCATATATTTGCTAAAATATGATGTGGGTTGTATCAGTATGGAACCTCCAAGAGTAATTTTAACTTCAAAATTACCTATAGCCTCTCGACCCTATAGAGCCTCTCCTAAAGATAATAGTGAAATTAGGAAACAAATAGATGAATTATTAAATGCTGCTTTCATAAAACCTTCTTTTAGTCCTTATGCTGCACATGTAACTCATAAAAAAGATGAACAAGCAAAATCTGGATTGTGGAAATTTAATCGAATTACCAAAACAAACAGTGAGCCCATTCCGAGAACTGATGTTGTATTAAATCAATTAACAAACGCAAATTTCTTTTTTGCACATTGAACTTAGCATCGGGTTATTGACATATCAAATTAAATGAAAAAGGTACTAAAAAATTCGCATTTAGTACAAATTTTGGTCTTTATGAATTCATTGGATTGATTACCTTTTGGTTGGAAAAATACCCTAGCTGTTTTTCAAAGATCCCTTAGACAAATTTTAAACAAATATCAAATTCATTTTGCTTTAAATTATTTTGATGGGACATTATAGTGTTTTTCCCAAATTTTGATGAACATCTTAAACATCTTAAAATAATATTTGACACATGTGAAAAAGAGAATATAAAATTAAAGCAATCTTAAGTGTAATTTTGCTAAAGAAAGAATAAATTTTCTAAAATATGAGGTTCAAGCAGAAAAATATCAGAGCAGTAATACAAATATTGAGGATATTAAGAAATTACAACCCCCTAAAAATGTTAAGGAAGTGCAAAGATTTTTAGGAAGTATAAACATATAAAATTTATTTAAAATTATGCTAAAATTAGAGTTCCTGTAACAAATTTACTTAAAAAAGAACTTATAAGTGGACTAATGAATGTCAAATAGCTTTTCAAAATTTAAAAGATGCATTAATTTCAAGACTTATTTTAACTTTGTTTAATCCAAAATATCCCTGTCATGTATTTGTAGATGCATCTAAAGAAGCTGTTGCTGCAGTTTTAAAACAAGAACACCCAGATGGAAACCTACACTCAAACGCTTCTCATTCTAGAAAATTAAGATGTTATGAACAAAATTATGCAATTACTGAATAATAATAGATTAGCAATTATTGATGTTTAGCAATTACTGCTGCCATAGATGAATTTTATTATTATATAATGTAATGTGCATATAAAATATTGTAATTGCTTATGATCTATAAATATTCTATATGCTAAGAAATGGTTTGATTATGTGCAAAAATAAAGAAAGGTGATTTGTAAGAATCACATTTCGTCATCTTCGTCTCTTCTTGCCATTCTGCCTTCACGACTACGCATCAAAATTCTGACACACACACACACACACACACATATATATATATATATATATATATAATATTATGTGTATAAAAATGATGTCTTCCAAAAAATTCTGTCCATTTGGAAAGTAAAAGAAAATAATACATTTTTCATACTTTTAATATTAGTATGTATTGTGCAATTGTTTTTCCATTGTTACTTGTGATTATTTACCAGCGTGATGGAATTTATAGATACCATATTAAAAAAGTAGCTTGTCCTTAGAAGCAAAGAACTCAAGTAGTGCTTAACTGACATCTGCTTCAGTTTTGAACTTTTTCCCTTCAGAAATTTTTGCAAGGGAGAAATGACTAAATATCAGGGTTGCTATGTCTAGAGAGTATGATGAATGTGCCAGAATTTCCCAGGTTGACTGTGATTTTCTGATGAGCCACCAAAGCAGCATGTAGTCTGGCATTATCATGATGCACTATCATATGATTCCTATCTATCATTGCTGGCCTCTGTTCTTTGACTGCTTTGTTTAAATCGATCATTCACTGACAGTATATCTCCAAATTGAGCTTTTTTTATTTTTCAAAAGCTCATAATGTATTGGTCTGTGAGTATCCCTCCGTATGCACTCTTACCATTCACTCTTACTATTCTATCCGCCGTATACACTCTTACTAGTACTACCATTCTCTTATTCAGGCTGAAACTCAATTTAGAGGTAGATGGGACAGGTTGCCTGGGCTCACAGTGTGTTCTTTTCTTAATGATATTTTCATACATAATCCATTTTCCATCCCCAGTTATTATCCGGTCCAAAAAGGGTGGTTATGCAAATTTTTCTCACTTAATTCATGAAGCACCCATATGAAATTTTTTTAGACCAATTCTGCTTTCTGAATATGGTCCAGAATGGTTTGTTGAGTTGAATTAAGCTTTGTTGCAGTTTCTGGTGTTGTCAAAATAGGATCTTGCTGTACCATGATCTTGCCAATATCATCATCGATCAAAGATAGCTGCCCAGAGTGTAGCTTATCATTAAGATTAAAATAATCTACTTCGAATTTTTCAACCATCTCTTGCATGTTCTGTCCAAAACTGCATCTTGACCAAAAACTGTCACTAAATTTTGACACACTTTTTTATCGCTTCTTCCTTGTTGGAATTCATACAAAATACAGTGTCATAAATGAACTTCAATGGTATTTGCACTATTGCCTCTCAATAATTACATGAGACACTTTTGTTTCAATTAATTTGGAAGAGCAAATGTTAATAAATGCAGTGGTAAAGAGATATAGCCATGCAAGTGTCAAATGAACACCTACATACATGTTGCAGCTTGAAGTAACATTATCAAACAAAACTTTCTGGAAGACCTTTTATGTCTGTATATATATGTTTGTATATACAGTATAAAGTCTGAGATCTTGAATCGTCAGAACTTCAGGAATTGGAACATTTTGGAAATTAGATCATGAATTTAATAAGATTGATTACGTGTAGAAATTATAAAATAAAAAATATAAAAGGCTACTTAAAATAATGAAGCATTTATCATGTTTAGGAAACCAAACTAAATTAAAAAAAAACCTCAGTGTTAACATTTGTTTTGTTAACCCCCAATATAAGTAGTTTAAACAGTTTCTTTTTATGTATTAACTCTTTCTCATTCTCAACAACCTCTCTATCATGTTCTTCATAATCAGCAGTATGTTTTCCAGATTTTAAAGTATATCTCATATTTCACCATCTGTTAATTGCTGATAGGACATTGTCATCATAATAAAGACTTTAGTTACAACTAAAGTCTTCATTCAGCATTTCTTTTTGTTTCTTTACTACATATTCCATCAGTGAGAAAAATTCAGAGTTCTTTTCTATTAAAGCCACTTGGCGCTTTTTTTGTGTGTGTGTGTGTGTTTATGTCTGTTTCCTCGGCATCAGGTGTCACCAGTTTAATTCAACTTCTTTCCGGACGCAACTATGTTTTTCATGTTTTTATTTTTTCAAATAGGTTTTTAAGATTTGGGGTATTCTAAGGGATGAACAAACTACTATCCTATTCCATCAAGAAAGAGCTATACTGCAGAAACAGCAAGGTTAAAAAAATAACCTCATGAAATTAAAATGTGAATTTAACACAGAATGGCTATTTTTCTAACAAAAACTTTTGGTGTATTGATGGATGTACAGTGTTCAGAGAATACATAGGACAATGATGTTATCTTTTACTAAAACTTTAATTTTGTTAAGGTAACAGTAATGATAATAGACTGAACAATAAAGCAAGATGAAATCAAGACAATTCATGGTGATAGCTGAACTTGGGTTAATCAAAGTCTAATTCTTTCTCCTTTCAATATCTCCTTTCTCTACTGCACCAACAGATGAAAGCCAGTATATGCAACATCTCACTCCAAACAAACATTGGTTTTTAGATTTACTGGTATCCAGCCAACAAGGTAGAAAAGTGCAGCATTAGCCCCCAGAATCACTTGAGAGCCGAAAATGAAAAAATGATTCATTAGCTGACAGGTGAAACAACATGCTGGATCATTCAATACCAAAGCAGATATGATGACACTTTTAAGCTAAGGTCAATTTCAGCTAATTGGGCTAAAAATTGAGGTACGGCGTGCTTGCTTTTGAGTATCACATTTTCTTTTTCTGCAGTGTGTAAGAAAAAGAAAATAATAATAAAAGTAAAATCTATTGGGAGTCCTGATAATAAATCATTCTAGTTATTGGATGACAGGATTTCAGATATTTTATTATGCGTATATATATATGTGTGTGTGTGTGCAAATGTGGCAAAACTTCTATCTTATATTTCTAGAGGGGCTTTTTTTGCCATTTGTGTAGCATAAATGGCATAAAGATATGCAAACCTGAAGAAGTTTTAGATACTGTTTTTTATAAATATAATTTTGCATTGTTTTTTTATGCATTTTTCTGTAATATTAATGTTAAATTTTTCTCCCGTGCATGACATGTTAAAAAAAATATACAACAGTTTAAAGATTTAAAAAGAAGCATCTTAAAGCCCTAAAGTTTAAAATTCTTGATTATTATTTTACTGATATATGGGTTTATTGGTCAGCTTGTTCAATTTAAAAAAAAAGTTTTCTTCCCTTATTAATACTGTAAATGAAAGCCAACCTCTTTTAGTTAGAGGTGTTTATTTTGTTTCATTTACGGGTAGTTCTCGCAAATAATTAAGTTTTTCTTCATCAAGTAAGCAAACAAGTCTCCATATAGCATGAGTTTGTGATTGAGTAGTATCATAGAAAATTTCTTCCATATCATTTGACATGGTGAAAAAATAAATTTAGAACAGCAAACCTGTGTGATTGATCAGTAAATAATGATGGTGTGTGATTTAAGGAAAGAGAGACAATTTTTGATTTTTTTAAATTTGAAATTTCCATATGCAAATTTGTTTTCCTCTTGTTTAAAATTATAGTATATTTAATAAATATTTCTTTATAAAAATTCAAAGAGAAATTACTTTTATGTGCTTTTCTAAAAAAAAAATTCCCTTTTTATTCTAATGATTTTGTATTTATGACCTGAAATCCACAAAACTCAATCCTTATAGTTTCAGGTCCAAAGCAGCAATGATTTTTGACCTTCTGCTGTTCTATTAAAAGGTGGCTATTAGAGATTAAAAAAAAGAAACCAAAGTTTCAATAAAAGTCAGTTTACCGAAGCATATGAGTAGCAACAATTGTCAATTTAAAAAATAACATGCTCTTAAAATGGTTAAGGATTAACTTTAATTCGTAAGCATTTCCCTTTCAGAATAAATAATTTTACAATTTTTATTAAAATAATTTTTACCTTGCAGGATAAATAATTTATTTATGTTCACATAAATAATTTTGCAGATTATTTATGTGAACACTCCAGGATAAGTACATTTACAAATTACTCCAGGATAAATATATTTATCCTGGAAATTGACATTATTTTCAAACATCAAAATTGAATATTCATTCTTTTTTAAAATAGCCTGAATCTTTTTCCTTGTTGCCACTTCTAAAAAACAAATCATGGGGAAGTGGGAAGCAGACTGTCATGAAATTAATAGCAAGCAGGTGCTTGCAACATCATCTGTTAATAAATAACTTAACATAAATAATCATGTGTATAAAATTAATGTACTGTAATAGAATGACATTGCACATATTTTCAGGCAGTCAATAAAATTGAAATATTTTGTTTTGTACTTAATGTAGTTTTATTTTTTATATTACAGTTAAGTGCCTACAATTCAGCTCTTAAATCTGTTGAATCAGTTCTAAAAGTGCAGCCAAAAAATGTAAAGGCGCTTTTTAGGAAAGCAAAGGTTGGTGATTTTTATAATTCATTTTACCGACATTAAAATTTAATTCTAATAATAAAATTTCTCTAAGATGGAAAATGTTCTGAGAACTGATTTTAAATAAGTTGTGTTTAGCATTTGAATAGCATGGTTTTGAAAAAAAGAATTTGTTCTGTTTTTAATATATACCTGTAGCTGATAAGAAAAACAGTCATTGTGCTTTAATAAGTAAAAAAATTCAATCTATATTGCAAAATTTAATAAAATATGAGTAATTAACAATTTCACAGAACTGTTATTGAGTTAATAAGTACTCTTTTGTCCAATATGATTTCATTAATTTCATTTGATAGTATTTACTCTTTGAAATTTATAGGAAACTTTCAGGAAATATTTAACTACACTGAAATTAATTGAAAAGTAAATTTAAATTTACAAGTTTCTAATATCTTGATAAATTTTTTACATTAATTATGGGGTTTATTTGTATTAACCTAATGTGAAGTGCCCGGGTAGAAAGCTTTTGTGAAGTAAATTACAGAATTAATGTTGGTAGAAGTTACTTGGTGTAAGATAACTTTCGAGTTTCCACATTCTATAATGGCTGTACATGGTTCAATATTGCTCTATAGTAAGGTTACCCCTCTTCTCACGCACACTGCACTACAGCCTTTGCTCTTGATTGCCTTCACCCCTCAGAGGCTCACTTTTGTGAGTACGGGTGTGGCAATCCCGAGGTACCCTAGCCCTTCAGGGGATCATCTTCTTGATGAGACAGGTGTCACGATCCTGGAGCCCCAATGATCTATCCTCTTTTTCGTCTCCTCTCCTCTGAGCTGAAATTTTCTGCCTTCCCTTCTCCCTTGTGATTTTCCTCTTCGGAGGTTGGGGCTCGTTATGAGAGACTGGAACAGCCCTTGTCTCTAGTTTTTGAATGACGAGAAAACTGCCCACGTGTTTGCCATGCGTGGAGACCCGTGTCACTGGAAAGGAGGGTCCTGGTAGTTGAGGAGCGAGATACTGTCCACCAACACACTGCTTTGGCCTCTGCTTCAGCTAAACGGGAGGCACTTTGTCGTCCTCACGGATGTCAATCGGCTAGTCACTTAGTCCTTGTGTCAGTGGCTTGGGGATAAGCTCTTGGTAGTACCTGCTTTCGGGAAAGCCGACTGTGGGGCTTCAGTTTGCGTACAGGTCTGGCTAGCCCTAACACAGGAATCTGTGTTCCCTTGTTGGGCTCCGTGGTGGGTGAGGCGGTCGGACCCGAATCTTTTTCTCTTCAGTATGGAAAACCACAAAATTCATATAATAAGTCATCCCGAATCTAGTCCTGTCGTTTCCGATCCCAATCCGCCTATAACGTCATCTAATAAAAAAGCGCGTACCTTTGCAAATGCCAAAGAAACTAATTGTCCTCACTTTCTTGTTGTTTCTAGTCCTTCTGGTGAATTACAAAAAATGTCTCCCTTTCTGATAAGCTAGTACATTCATGTGTTGGTGAGCCAAGGAACATAAAGCGTCTCCATTCTGGCGACCTGCTTATTGATACCGTTTCGGCCACCCAGTCTGCTTCACTTTCACGTCAAACCAAATTTGGACAAGTACAGATAACTGTGTCAGAACACAAAACACTCAACTTCTGTAGAGGTGTTATCTCGGAAATCGACCTTCTGTTTGTTTCAGAAGAAGAGTTCGTTTCCGAGTTAGCTGACCAAAGGGTTTGTGCTGCTAAGCGGATCAAGATGCGTAAGGAGGGTCAGTTGATAGACACCAAGCATGTGATCCTGATCTTCCGAAGAATATAAAGGCTGGGTATCTTAACTGTCCCGTAAGACCATATATCCCAAATCCTATGCGATGCTTCCAATGCTAGCGCTTTGGCCATTCCAAGATATCCTGTCGTGGCAACCTGACATGCGTTCGATGCTCGATGTTTGGTCACGATAGTGAAAACTGCTGCGCTGTGCCACTGTGCATTAACTGCAAAGGTGACCACCCAGCATTTTCTCGTTCATGTCCAAAGTGGAAATCGGAAAAAGAAGTTCAGGCAACTAAAGTTTCTAGGAACATCTCATATGCTGATGCCAGAAGACTAGTTCAAAGCACACAGCTGCGACAAAATACATCTTACCCAACTGCTGTTAAATCTTCTCGTACAGTTGCCACCCAAACATCATTCGTTACGCAGCCTTTACCAAATAAATACCAACAGATAACAAGCAACCAGAGAAAAGACAACCCCTCACATACAGTACAAAAAAAAAGACACGGTAATACAAAGCTAGCCGAAAAATGTCGCTAAGAAAACATTTGATAAAAATAGAAGCCCCAGCAATAGCTCTTTTGATGGGATGATTTCTGAATCTGTGGATTCAGACAGTATGGAAGTAGAAGAGGGTCTAGAAGCTCCCAAGCATCTACTTCCCCGAAAAACTAAAAAGCAGCATAGAAATAATAAACAACAATCATAATGGCCACCCTCATTTCATGGAACTGCTGCGGTTTCCACCAAAATTTGCTAGACATCAAAGCTATAATCAATACCTATGATCCTGTATGCTTAACAATACAGGAAACTAATCTAAAACCAGAACAGCAAGCAAAACTTCGGAGGTTCTCTTTGCTCAGGAAAGAAAATCTTGCAGGTGAACGTGCCAGTGGGGGTCTAGGCCTCCTCACCTCACTGGACTATCCATCAAATGCACTTCCTTTGACGACATTCCTCCAAGTTGTTGCTACCCAAATAAATTTGAACATTGTTGTTTCAGTCGTTTCTCTGTATTTGCCTCCAAATGAGCACATTGATCAGCAGGATTTAAATGATCTTATAGAGCAGCTGCCTGTGCCATTTATCATAATAGGGGATTTTAATGGCCACAGTTCGCTCTGGGGAAGTAAAGACACAAATTCCCGAGGAAGACAAATTGAGCAGTTGATCGAAGATCATAGCCTTTGTCTCCTGAATAATGGGCAGAGTACATACTTCCATGAGCCTTCAAGGACTTTTCACGCTCTCGATCTTGCCATCTGTTCACCATCTCTGTTGCCATTTTCACTTTTAGTGTGGGAAGCGATCATTATCCCATTTTTGTATCGCTTGCACGAAGAGGAGCAAACCCCATGTTCAGATCCCCTCTGTTCGTACTTGATAGGGCAGACTGGGAACTCCTCTCTTCCACTGCAGATCTCACAGAGAACATTGTAGAAGATGTGCCTCTCGATGATGCAGTTGAAGCAGTTACTAATACTATTATACAGGCAGCTGTGCTTTCCATTCCTAGAATATCAGGAAAAATGCTCAAGTATTCGAAACCATGGTGGAATCGTGACTGTCGTGAAGCACTGAAAAAACAGAGAAAAGCGGGGGGTATTTTTCGTAGGTATCCTACTTTGCAAAACCTTATAGCGTTTAAAAGAGCCAAAGCAAATGCACGAAAAGTAAGAAGGCAGAGCCAGAGGTATTCCTGAATTTCATATGTGTCTTCAATAACATCATCTACGCCTAGTAAGCGAGTTTCGGAAAGAGTTAAAAAAGCATGCGGTATATATAAAGACCACTCATTGGAAAAAGATGGCCGAGTGATTAGCTCCATAGAAGAAATTGCAAATACTATTGGTGAGATGTTTTCTGCCATTTCTTCCAGCAGAAATTATTCTCCCGCATTTCTTTCTATTAAGCAGCGCGCCGAAAAAAGTCCCATTGCTTTCAATACCTCCAACTCTGAGCCCTACAATAGGGATTTTACTATGCTTGAGTTAAAGAGAGCTTTGTTCCAGACACACAAATCTTGTCCGGGTCTTGACGGCGTGAGCTACGATATGCTGAAGCATCTATCCTGTAAGTCACTGAATGCCCTTTTCACTCTTTACAATAGGGTGTGGAAGGAGCATACTTTCCCCAGTGCATGGAGGAGAGCTATTGTCATTCCTATCGCTAAGCCAGGAAAAGACCCGTGGAATCCCTCGAATTATTGGCCAATAACCCTTACGAGCTGCATATGCAAACTGTTTGAAAAGATGGTAAACAGCCGCCTAGTGTATTTCTTAGAAAAGAATAGTATATTATCACCTTATCAAAGCGGTTTCCGAAAGGGAAGGACAACTGTAGATAATATGCTCCTTTTGGAGACATCTATTCGTAAAGCTTTCCTTAGAAGAAACCATCTTGTCTCTATTTTTTTTGACATTGAAAAAGCTTATGATAAGGCATGGAGGTATGGGATCCTTCGTGATCTCCATGATATTGGCTTGCATGGCAACCTACCATTTTTCATTCAGAATTTTTTGAGTGCTAGGACCTTCCAAGTTAGGATTGGCTCTGTTTTGTCAAAAATCTTTGAACAAGAAGAGGGTGTGCGTCAAGGCTCTGTTCTTAGTGTCACCCTATTTAGTCTCAAAATTAACTCTGTATTAAAAGAACTTCCTCCAACTATTTTAGGATCTTTGTATGTTGACGACCTCCAGGTTAGTTGTCGAGGGGCAGATATAAGACATATAGAAAGGCAACTGCAGATGGCATTGAATAAGATCCACGAATGGTCAGTCAAGCAAAGATTTACGTTTTCTTAACAGAAGACTGACTGCGTGCATTTTTGTAGAAGGAGAGGTCTCCATCCTGAGCCTGAATTACACCTTAATGGATCTATCATTCCAGTTGCACCTGAAGCAAAATTTTTAGGAGTGATATTTGACCAGAAACTGACTTTCCTTTCTCATGTTTTACAGCTGAGAAAGAAGTGTATGAAAGTACTTAATATACTAAAAGTCCTGGCGAATACCTCCTGGGGTGCTGATCAATGCTCCATGCTTCGCATCTATAGAGCGCTTGTCCGCTATAGACTGGACTATGGCTCAGTTATCTACGAATCAGCTCGGTCTTCTGTGTTGCTAAAACTAGATCCTGTGCATCATCAAGTTCTGAGGATTTGTTCTGGAGCTTTCAGGACATCTCCTGTCCAGAGTCTTTATGTTGATTGTCATGAACCATCACTTCGTTTGAGGCGTGAGCAGTTGTCTCTCTTGCATTATTTTAGCATTTTATCACAACCTGACAATCCTAATAGGCTAGATTTGACTGATAACAGCTGTGACATTTTATTTGATGCACGGCCATCCTGTATGCCTCCCTTTTCTTTGAGAGTTCGCCCTCTGATCGAGAAACTCTCCCTGTCTGATATATCCCCCCAAGCCATGCAATACTTTGAAATTCCTCCTTGGGAACAGACAGGAATCCAGATTCTTGAAATTTTTTCCCATCACATGAAAAAAACACTAACAATGTCACCTATACCCAACTTTTTGCTGATCACAGGTATAAATATCAAGAATATGTTCCAATATACACAGATGGTTCGAAGTCAACTTGTGATGTTGGGACGGCATTTGTAATTGGTGACCATGTAGAAGGTAGAAGTTTGCACCACGCTTCCTCAGTCTTAACAGCTGAACTTACCACAATATATCATTCACTTTTGTACGTATCAAAGCAACGGCAGAAAAAGTTTATAGTTTATTCAGATTCCTACAGCGCGCTAAAAGTTTTAGAAGATTTTTCGAACACCCATAATCCGGTAATTTTTGATATCCTGAAACTGAACTTAAACTTAACAAGGCTCGGATTTGAAATTCTCTATTGCTGGGTTCCCGGGCATACCGGTATAAAAGGTAATGAGCGCGCAGATGTCGTCGCAAAATCAGCTGTTGAAATATCCAGTCGCCTCATTCCTATCACAGACATTAGTAGTTTTATCCAGCAGAAGGTATTGGAAAAATGGCAACAGTTTTGGGATGTTCAGTCTTTTAATAAATTAAAGAGCGTGAAACCCAGAATCGAACTTTGGCATTTTATTGGAAGACGTAAGAAGGAAGTTGTTTTGACTAGACTTAGAATCGGTCACACCAGAATAACACATAACTATCTTTTAAATGCTGACAATGAGCCCCTGTGCTCAAAATGTGGTGTATGTTTAACGGTCCGTCACGTTTTAATTGAATATCCATCTTTTAATAGTATTCGTCAGAAATATTTTAACAGCTGTGACTTACCTCTCGACCATTTAATTGGAAGAGAGTTCAATCGTAATTTATTTTACTATTTAAAAGATATAGGTGTTTATCACCTCATCTAACTGATTTAAATTTCGTATATTAGTTTCAACACTTGTGATCTTACCTGATTTTATACGACCTCATCCCCTGGATTTTGTACATTCCTTTATCTACTTGTTTAATTGATAGCTATTTTAATTTCACTGTCTTTTGTATAACTTTATATCTCATCACCTTGTGTTTGGCGCAATATAACCATTTCTGGTTTTGCGCCAAAAAATTTCACCCACCACCACCTTGATTGCCTTTGGCAGAAATTTTGTGCAATAATGTTCTATTTTTAATAGTGTAACCATTGTAGCAAATTTTGAGTAAAATTTCTGTCACATTAAAGGGGAACAAAACTCTGTCATTGAGATGATAGTCACAGCTTTCAGAAGGCAGTGAAGCCAGATAATTTCATTACAGGTTGTGATTTCATCTCCTTGATTTAAAATAGTGGCTCATTTACGGTAGAATTCAATGCAGAAACTTCTCTTGTAATATGTGTGAATTTGGGAGTTAGTCTGAATTATTAATTTTCGTGATTTTAAGAACGTTAGAAATCATTTGGGCATATAGCAGTTGATATTTCAGGCAATGGACAATAAACATGTGCTTTGTGTCGGGACTAATGTTCACTTTTGAAGTAAAATATTCATATTCTAGATTTTTAAGTGCATCAGCTTATTTGTGAGTAGTGTTATGGCATATAGATTTTACCTAATTGTGGATAGTACTTCTGTGGCTGACATGTTGTTCATTTTGACAATTAGTTTGCATTAAAATCTAGTGTTCATTAAATATTGCAGGAATAGGTTTCGTGTAATGAAATTTGCTCAGTAATAAAAAGTCTAATCACAGCAATCTGTTCAGCTACTACTATTGCAATGCTAGATGACACAGTTGGATCTAGAAAACTAGCTAATTTTTAAATAAATAAAAAAAAAAAGTGAGAGCATTTTAAATGATTAAAAAAAAAAAGGCAGATGCTGTTTCTGACTTTAAATGAGTGCTCATATGTATGCAAGAAGATATGCTTAAAATGCAGAAAATGGTAATCATGCTTAAACATTTATTTTATCATTAATTAGTTTATTTCAAGTAATATAAACAAAACTTCCTTCTCTTTCATGAATGTTTCATCTAGTATTATTATAGTTTATAAAAAATATTCATGCTACAGTAATAGTGATGTAATATTTTATTTTCAATTTTGATCTTTAATATTTGCTGATAATCACAGTGCATTTATGATGTATTTGAAGTCATCTGGCGAAGGGTATGTAACGTTTTTCATTTCAACTAATTATTGAGGGAGCGGGAAATGCTTGTTGGAAAATGAAATTGCAGGTTTTGCACAATAAACACAATTTCATTTTACAAATTATTTATCCTGGAAAGTGACCAAACATCAAACTTAATGAATATTCATTCTTTTTTAAAACAACCGGAGTTTCACTTTCCCGTTGTTGCTACCTCTTAAAACAAATCAGGGGGAAGAGAGAAGCAGACTGTCATAAAGTCAGTACAAGCAAGTGCTTCCAACATTATCTGTTAACTTCATAAACTAAAACTGTTTCAGTATTATACAAACTAAAAACAATTCTTTCTTTTTTCTTTTCTTTTTTAATAATTTAATGCAGGGCAGTTACATGTATTTAAATAAAAATGAAAATATTTAATTGTTAACTTATTTAGTGGTGAAGGACAATAGTTTGTGAAATAACAAGACAGTTTAGTAATTTTACAGTATTAAGAATGTTTGCTTCATGTTATCACATGTAATTATGTTGTGAAATATATTTGCATTTTTTTCTTTTTATTGGTGCAAAGATTTTAGCTAATCAAGGATCGCTAACTGAAGCCATTTCTTGTTTGAACACAGCAGCAGCCTTAGAACCTGAAACAAAAGTAAGTTGTCTTCTTCTTCTTAGTAATTCCTGTGATCTAAATCTGATCAGATCCATAAATTCATTTGCCTTCATAACTTCCAACCCGAAATTAGGTTTAGTAATCTGGTTTTATGTTTTCATGAATTGTTTTCTGAGTTGGTATTGCATCAACATAAAATAATATGCATCTGATAAGTTTTTTTTTGTGTGTGTGTGGGAGGGGCAGAGGTAAGATCGGAACTTTTAAAACTCCAGGGAGGATTCTGATAATTTTCTATTGAATTTTTAGTTTGAGGGATATCCATTGTTTCTTAGGTACCTATAGAAATGAAATATAGCATCTAGTTCAAGAAGAAAGTAGAGAGAAGATAGCTAGAGAGAAAGCATCTAGTTCATGTGTGTGATTGAGTTAAGTATGGATATAAAGATGCTCACATGTTAAATACCAACCAGCACCTTCAGTTTCTTCAGGTTAAAAAGTTGATAAGTAAATTGTTTTGCAAGGCTTTATGACATTTTATAAGTGGTCATTGATTAAAAAGAAATTCATATTGTTTAATTTCAGATACAAGTGTATTGATCAGTGTTTTTTATCTCTTCATTCTCAAAATAGCTTAGTCACTTGGATGCAGCTGTATGATCTTATGTTATCCAGTTTCTTTTGCAAAAAGTTAAATAATATGCATTGAACCCTCGTATAGTGCCCACCCCTCTTAGATAACTACTACTCAAAATGTGCAGTAATTTTGAGAACATAAACATTAGCATTGAAATCAACTCTCTAAGAAAATGATCTCGTCGAGGATCAACATCATCTAGAATCACGTGTGATCATATTTGAGAGGATTCACTAGAGAGAGATTATTTCTTAAACAAAGCAATAAGTTTCTCAATTACGTATTTCTAAATTTGTTAAAATCCCTTAGTCTATTAATATTCGTTAAAATCATCTGTTCTTCGTTAGATATGAAGAAACACGTTTTTTTAATCATATTAGAAATAAATTTTAAAAGCTTGGGAATATATTTCCAGGCCTCCTCTCTGCCACTTGAAGAAATAAAGGAAGGCAATTTTATTCAGATTCATAGGAAGGTGTTAGAGAACTGAAAAGTGAACATTTTTATAAGATTTAAGAGTGCATTTATTATAATTCCATTTATATTTTATGATAATTTATTTAATACTTTTCAGTGATTAATGCTTGAAGCATTTTTGATTTCAATCTGTATAAAGTTGTGGACCATTTCAAATGTATTTGGTATTTATTGCCTTCAGAAAAACCTTACATACTCTTTAAGTATTGTGACATTTTGACATCACCATCAAACCTCATCATTATTCAAATCATTTTTAAAATCATCATCTTTTTTAGAAAGCGACAATATTTTGCCCAATAACATACTGCATTGCAATTTACATTGGAGTAAATTCCTGAGCATTCAAATCATACACAAATTTAATTAAAAATATAGTGATGCTACTTAGAGGAGAAATGTGCATGTTTTTATATCTGAGCTAATATCAGTATTACTGCAATATACCTGTGAGTTTTTGCTGTGTCAAAGATATAATTACATATGCCTTGCATTAAAACTGAACTCCTACCTGATTATTGTACTGGGTGGCCATAATTAAACTGACAATACTCACAGCGTTCTGTAGCGCGATTTATTTACGAGAATGACGCCACATTTTGTAGGAAGATTAAACAATACTGGGGGACGAAGGATTCCGCAAAAAACAAATTAGTTCCAAAAGTCACCGCTAGGGGAATATTTGGCACTGTGTAATAGAAAATAGAGTGTTAAAAATGCAAATTTATACGGAATAAAATTACCTTTTATTATGCACATTTTCTGATTTAGTTCAAGTGCAATAGGGCAACACTTTTAAAAAACTTTATGTGCAATGTCTCCTTCTTTAGTCGAGCATGCGTTACTGGTCAAATTCTTTTACCTCAACCAGTGCAACGCGTCAGCCACTCTTCATGCTTTTAGAACGCACAAAAAACTGCGTAAACGGTCCTGTGGCAGTTAATGGGCTAAAAACAATGGTTACGACATTTGAGGAAACAGGTTCTCTGAAGGTTCAGTCAGGCAGAGGACGAAAACTTGTACCACAGGATACAATCGAAGCAGTTGCCACGGCGATTGTCGACAGAGGACCAGACAATATTGCTGCCAACTCTAGCGCTCGTGGAGTAGCTCGGAATATGGATATGCCTTACAGTACGGTATGGAAAATCTTACGAAAGATTATCAACTTCTATCCGTACAAGATCAGCCATGTACAGGAGTTATTGTACCCCGACCATGATAAGCGATTGACTTTTGCTCTCACCTTTCTTGTCAGAATGGAGGTGGATGCTGCTTGGCCGTGGAAAATCTTATGGGGAGACGAGGCCCACTTTTACCTGAATGGAACTGTGAATACCCAGAACTGCCAAATTTGGAATGACAAATCACTACATGCAGTCACAGCAATTCCCTTACATTCACCAAAGGTAACTGTTTGGTGTGGGTTCACAGTGGAATTTATCGTAGGTCCGTTCTTCTATGAGAACATTACCCCGACAGGACCGGAAACCTGTTCTGTTACCGGAGAGAAATATCGTCACATGTTGAACAGCTTTGCCATTCCGGCACTTCAGCTAAGACAGTGCCTGGGGGAAATGATTTTCATGCAAGATGGAGCCCCTCCACACGTTGCTGTATGGGTGCAACAGATGCTACAACAGAAAGAGTCATTAGCCGCTACTTTCCAACTGCATGGCCACCTCGGTCGCCTGATCTTACCCCATGCGACTTCTGGCTATGGGGTTACCTTAAGTCCAAGGTCTATCAAGGAGTGGTCCAGGACCTGGCTACGTTGAAGGATAACATATCACAGACTGTACGGGAGATTCCTGCAGACATGTTACTTTCTGCTGTTGTGCATACTGTGCACAGAATGCAATATGTGGTCCACAACAACGGCAGACACATTGAACCTCATTTGAATGCAAAATAAAAGGTAATTTCCGTATTGATTTGCATTTGTTAACACCATTTCCTATTACACAGCGCCAAATATTCCCCTAGGGGTGACTTTTGGAACTAATTTGTTTTTTTGCGAAATCCTTTTCAGACGTCTTGTTTAATCTTTCTACAAAATGTGGTGTCATTCTCGCAAATAGATCGCGCTACAGAACACTGTGAGCACTGTCAGTTTAATTATGGCCACCTGGTATATGACTTCTCAAACTATTTACAATGATTTTCATTCAGAGTTAACTGAGGAAGATGATCAAAATGTGCAGTATTTCTGAGAAAACGTAATTTCACGTAATTACTATAAATAAATTTTTGCTGTGGTGTAAAATCAACTCTGGTTTTTGTACAAAGTGACAATAATTAAAGTTACTGAATCAGAAGTTTTTGATTGCTGTTCTGTGATAAATAACTGGGCAGCTTCTATAATCTAATTAAGAAAGGTATAATATTAAGTTGGAGGGCAAACTTATGGTTCAGCTTCATTTCTTTGTAAACTGTATATGCACTGGCTATCATATAAGGAAAAATCATAAAAATAGGGGAATGTCAAGGGGAATGTTATATGCAGCATTGCCAAGCTACCTGGAAAACCAGAAAAAGTCAAGGAATTCGAAAATTGGCCAACAAATTCAGGAAAAGTCAGGGAATTTAAATATTGTAGTCAAAATCTGGAAAAGTCAGTGAATTTCATACAGTGATTCCCCCCAAAAAGCGAGATTTGCGCTGACGTTGAAAGCGATCACTTTCTTGCTGCGCATGACCATGAATTGGTCAGCTGGTATAGAGCTAATTTTTGCAGCTCCAATCAGATTGTCTTTTAGAAACATGCAAAGCAAGTTTCCAGCAACTTTGGTTTCCAGTAGCCTCGAGAATCGAGATACTCGCATGCGCATGTGCAGTGCGTGGGTAACTAAAGAAAACACGTATTCTTGTATAAAACAAAATTGGTTTAATCCTAGTCTACTGTGCCATGGAGGATAGAATAGCCTCCATGTATTTTATTCTAACCTCCATGTACGGTACACATGGGATTTGCCGACATGATGATGAGTAGTAAACTGGTCATTTTGGTGTTGGCGACAGTTTTGAAAATCGTGCCAAGGTCGTAGCGTGTACTAGGATTTTACTGCAAAATGTTTTAAACAATTTTTTTTTCTCTTTAATAAATGCCTTATTTGTCATTTTGCAGTAAAATAAAAAAAATACTAATCCCTCATCTAAGCTAACCATTTAATGTAACTACAGTGCAAAGTCCGTAATCCGGACGTCCATAATCCGGACCTCAAAGCCACATACTTTTTTTTTTGTATACTTTACGCATGCGTGTTTGATTTTTTCCCTTCCATAATAAAACGTGGAGATTTTCGAAAATGGCCGAGATTGCAATCTTGTTTTCTTCCCTCCCCCTAAGGTATGCAGTAGCAGGTGCAGTTTCTCCAAATGCATCATATCAGTTTACTGCAGACAGCTTGTCCTAAGTGTAGTGAAAATTCTTATATGTTTTAATTTCTTAAGTAGTAAAAATTATATTAATTTATATGTTATAAAAATATTAATTATTATCATTCTGATGTAGCCATGATAACCAAAATTTTGAATATTATTTTTATCCGCAATGAACTGAGAATAAGAATAAAGAAATGCAATTACCCAGTATATAGGATATAACATGTGATTAATAGTACATCATGTAGTGTCCGCAATAACCCATAGAGTAGAATAAAATATGTGACCCATGAAAGTAAGGAATGTTGAACTTACCCCAGTTGCTGATTATGAAGAAAGATTACTACTTATTCATGAATATTTCTTCAATTTATTATGCAATCAAAAGATACCTTCTAGAATAAACATATAAAAAAAATGCATAGAATGAACTTAAGCAACTACACTATCATCAGTCCTACAACCATGCGGAAAGTTCATTTGCAGGCTATTTCTTGTTGATGCACAATCCTTCTGCATCGTCGCTAAAAAACGCTAAAGAACGAGACTGGAAAGATTATGCTGATCAGCACACTGTCCTAGAAAATTTTTAGCATTTATGGACGTTCCTTTAGAAAGCTGTACTGTGTTGAACTTCACGAGGTGCCCGAATAATGAAGGCAGTGCACACTATCTTCGAAAATTGAAATAAATATTTTTGAAATAATTCTGATACCAGGAACAATCAAAGCGTTGTTATAAGGCGAATTTATCAGGCTTCTAGTCTGTTCGAAATAACAAACATCGCTGGTCCTCTTGGCAGAGAAGGAAAACTTCCAAAAAAAAGGAAAATGGTGCGAAGCGGGAACAGGCAGGTGAAGAGACAGGCCGAAGCCCATCCTTCACCTTTGAACTCCAAACAGCAAAGAAGAAGAAACCGCTCGAACAACTGCCACCAAAGGCTTGGACGAAACGATGACGATTCTTGAGCGATGGTTTTGATGATAGATGCCGGCTTGCTAGCACACTAAGGGGTTTCTTATCCTTTGGTTGCTCGTGACATTTCTTTGTTGTTTCTTTTGTGGTACAATGTGCTTTTAAGCTTTAAACAGCAATAAAAGTGCAGGAAAGCTTTCAACAGCATAAAATTAACAGAAGTAAACAAAATCTCAGTCCTGATCATAACAAAGCCAGAAAGGCTTGTTGGTCGTACCTTCAGAATAGTTTTATAAAGAAAACGGGGTCAAAGCCTAATGGAATCTTTGTTAGAAAGTACAAAGGATGTCATTTGAAATCTTCACATCTATTTTCTGCATTAATGGATGGGGAGGGGAGGCAATTCCTGTGAAACTGGAAAAGTATTTGGGGCGGTTCGGTATTTTGAGGATACAGAATAGCGAAGGGTCTGGATTTTAAAGAGATAAGCTAGGCTAAAATTATCTTTATTGGTTCTAAGGCATTTCAGTTAATGTTGCAGATTGCGCTCTTCCTTAATCTCCTAATTGGATCTGGCTTATTATTTTTTGCAGACTGTTAGAGCAATTTTATAAAAATAAAGCTTGAACTTTCGATTATGTCAAAAAGAGTTATGAATTCTGGAGGTGCCAAAGGGTTCACAAAGCGAAAGCATGTTTCGATGCTGCAAAAAACGGATAAAGGCATATCCGTCTCAAAATTATGCGAGGAGTATGGCATTGGAAAGTCAACTGTATATGACATAAGCAAAAAGAAAAAGGAATTTTTTTGAATTTGTTGTGGATTCCGACATCCTACTGTCAATGAATAACAGAAAAAGGGTTCGTTATGCTAAAATTGACGATCATGACAAAGTGATGATTGAATGGGTCAGACAGCGTTGCAGCGAGGGCGTGCCATTGAGGGGTCCAATGCTAATGACTCAAGCCAAAATATTTCATGAAGAAATGAACTTAAACACTGAGTGCACATATTCGATGGGTTGGTTAACCAAATTTAAAAATCGCCATGGTATAAGACAATTAAAAATTTCAGGTGAAAAAGCTTCAGCTGACACTGAAGCTGCTGAAGAATTTGCATATGAATTCATTGAACTCATTACTAGTGAACAATTATCTCCAGAACAAATTTACAATGCTGATGAAACTGGTCTTTTCTGGCAATATGTACTACGAAATACCTTGGCAACCTCTACAAAAAAGGCTCCAACTGGTGTCAAAGATTCCAAAGTGGTACTAACAATTTTAACGTGAGCAAATGCTGCAGGAACACACAAGTACAAACTTTTCGTAATTGCATGACCTCCAGCATTTAAAGGAGTAATGATTTCGCGCAAGTAAAAGAGCATGGATAACATAAGCATTGATAAATGATTGGTTTGAAAATCATTTTATACCCGAGGCTCGGCGACATTTGCATTCGGTTGTTTTACCTGATGACTCAAAAATAGTCCTGACTGTTGACAACTGTTCAGCGCATACTTCATTTAAAGTTTTAGTGAAAGATAATGTATCCGTATTATTCTTCCCTCCAAACTGTATGTCTATCATTCAGCCTATGGATATGGGAATAGTGCACGCACTGAAATGCAAATATGAAGTAGCATTTTTAAAATTTATGTTAATTTCTTGAACAATGGGAAGACTATTCAAGAATTTTTGAAATATTTTAGCATAAAATCTGCTGTGTGGAACATCGCAAGATCGTGGGAGGATGCATCTCCAGATATGTTAAAAAAATGCTTGGCATTATTTCATGGTGATTATGATGAAGATGATAGCCACGAATTTGAAGGTTTTGGGACATCGCAAACTAAAGGTGAAATTTTCCAGTTATTGGATTATGTAAAGAAATGAGGAAAAGCGGTAATAAATGAAGATGATGTAACAGAAGTTTTTCATTGCGACGACAATGCCTCAATCATCAATCAATTAATGGATGGCGAAATCTGTAGTATGGTTGTAGTTTCAGAAAATATCGCTTCCAATAGTGAAGAAAGTGACAGAGAGGTTATTGAAAACGAAAAAAATTTCGATTGACAAGTTAGTCGGTATATTCAATACAGCAATTACAGGACTTGAACAGTGAAACTTTGTAACTGAACAAGAAATTATGTCTGTTTATAGAATTAAAGAGAAAGTATTAGCACAAAAAACAAAACAACTTAAACAACTTACATTGAAAGAAATGTTTAATAAAGTAAACAAATAAATATTAAGCTTTTTTTTTTGTAAAATTTGATACCCTTTAGATCATAATTGCTCTTTATTTCATAAATTACTGTTTCATATTTTTAATTGTATAATTTCTGCATGCCATCTTACCAGATTTAAATTGATGATCTATAATCCAGAAAAACCCCATAATCCGGAATAATCGAAGTCCCGACGAGTCCGGATTACGGACTTTGTGCTGTATATTCTCCAAAATATCATTGATTATTTAATTCAGTTTTTAATTATTTTAATGTTATTCATACCATTTAATGTTGCTTCCTCCCTCTGAATTTCTTTATTATTAGTAAATAATACACTGGTTATCATAAATTATGGAAAAATCACAAAAAATAACGACAACTCCCTCAAAAATAACCAAACCATATAAAATTTGAATATGTTGCCAAGTAAGAGTAGCTGACTAAAATTGCAATATGCAAATGAGTGGCGCTGCACGCAGAATACGTCATCTGTGAGGAGCATAAAAGTCCGTGTTTGAGAAGAAGCCCACATATTTTACTGTGATAGTGACATCAGAAATCTGAGATAGCCGATTTGTAACAATGACCTCCAGGCATCATTTGCCTGCAGAACTACAATGGAGAGCCACCGGGAGAGTAGAGGCAAAACAAAGTCAAACAGAAGTGGCCAGATGGCTAAATGTGAGTCCTTCTGTGGTATTTTTTGGAGGCAATTTTAAACCTCAGATTCGGCATGGAGGAGGTTCAGCCAAGGACGACCAACTGCTACGATGAGCACTGATGACCAATATTTGACATTATGTGCACGCAAGAATAGAACCACTACTCCGACTCTTCTTAGATCCTCCCTTTCTGCAGCCACCGGAAGGTTGGTGTCAACATCAACTGTACGTAGAAGGCTTCACAAAGGTGGTCTGTATGCAAGGTGACCAGCCATTTGCGTACCGCTCACGTCACATCATAGGAGGGACCATTTGCAGTGAGCACGACCACGTGTCCACTGGATGCCTGATCAATGGAGGACTGTTCTCTTTACGGATGAGTGCAGATTTAGTCTAGAAAGCGACAGTAGGCATTATTTGATATGGAGAGAACTTGGAACCCATTATCATCCATGAAAGAGATGCATACGAAAGAGGCAGTGTCTGTGTTTGGGGTGGCATCTCTTTGAGTGGATGCACAGACCTCCATGTCTTTTCAAGGGAAACTGTGAATGCTCAAGTTTACAGAGATGACATCCTTGATGCTTATGTGCTCCCATATGCCGAGGCAATATGTGATGCTTTCCTGTTACAGGACGGCAACGCAAGACCACACAGGGCTCACATCGTATATGATTATCTTCAACAGGAAACAATTATTTTTTAGAAGGATAAAAAGTATTTTGATGTGTTATTGCTTTTTAATGTAAAATCTCTCGTTTGTTAACTATCTTTGCTATGATAATTTTATCATAGACTGTTTCCTGATGTGTTGTTTATTATTTAGATTATACAGGCTGAACTAACCCGACTAAAAAATCAAAAGAAAAAAGAGCAACAAAAAGAACAGGCAATGTACCAGAGAATGTTTCCACAAAGTGAACCTAAAAAGTCCAAGACAATTTCAAAGGTAAATTATGTACTTGTTAAATTTTATTAACTGATATTTTATTAATTTTGAAAGATTCTAACACTGCAGTTGATGATCGTTATTGTGAATTCTCATTATAACAACTGTTCCGTTATGTGAAACCTGCATATTAAATTTCAGATTGTATTAATTTTAAGAGTATATTAGATTTACTTTCTCTCAAACTACACTCCTCATAATATGCTTTTTCTTTAGGAATTAAGGAGATATAATAAGTATCAGTTGTATTAACTGTATAAGGGGTTTCTGTGTTATAGCACGAACAAAAGTCTTCAGGTGTCTAATTTTTCAAATGAGATCAGTATGTTAATGCTGGCATAAAATTTAAGCTTCTTCAAAATGTATTTAAAACTCAAACAAGGAAAACCCTTTTTTTTTTCTGTGATAGAATTTATTCAGAATGATTATTTTATAATCTTTATAATATAAAATCGTGGGCTTTTAATGTGCAGTGTATGCCATGAATAGATGCTTATGTTAATGTATGAGGAAAATATGTGTTGTAAGGAGGGGGTTATAGCATAACAGAGGTCATTTGAATGAAACTGTACAAAACTGCTTGGGAGAATTTAAGAAAATATTATTTAATACAAGTAATAAATTTCTTCTAGGATTATAATATAACCTTGAACTGTCAGACTGCTAGGAATGTTTTTCCATTGCACCTTTTCCTGCTGCTGTGTCATGATTTTAATTTCATTTCTTTCTGCAAAGGCATATGAAGACAATAAATAAATGTGTAAGATGTTAGTGTTAATTAATCAGTTATTATGATCTAAACCTCCAACTTCTTTCCATAATCCTCACCAGAATGCCAATTAGTTGTTGAGTATTCAAGCTGAGGTTTTGAATGTTTTTGAATCAGATATTCTGACAGTCTTATAGTTGCCTACTATCGTCACCTTTGTTAAAATGTTAATCTGGCATTAGCTATCTTTCTAGCTAACATTTAATACATTGCATTAATTACTTGAGCCAGCTTAAGTAGTCTATTTTGTATGTATCTCAGACTATGTTATCTAAATGTAACTTCATATGCCTTTGCAGGAAGTTATTCTAACCCTCTAAGTGGTGCCTTTATGCAATTATGAGACTTTTTGTCACTCGGTGTATTCACGGAAGAGCCAAAACTTTAAGACCACCTACTCAATAATGCGTTGTACTATCTTTGGCCTGCAAAACAGCTGCAACTCCTGTTGGCATGGATGCCACAAGTTCTTGGTAGATGACTGGAGACAGTTGTACGAAATGTCTAAGCGGTCGATGCAAAATCGAGATATTCCAACATGGTGGTATTTGAGCTCTGTGCTGCCACTCCATGACATCTCAAATGTGCTTTATTGGGTTAAAATCTAGTGAGTTAAGTGGCCAAGGCATTAAATACAATTTCTTCCTGTGTTTCTCGAACCACTCTAACACAGTTCAAAACCTTGCGACATGGAGCATTGCTCCTGCTGGAAGATTCCATTTCCAGTTGGGAAGACAGATACTATGTAAGGGTGCAATTGGTCTGCAATTTAGGTGTAGACAGTCTGTACTTTCATGGTCTGACTACCACAAATAAGGGTCCCAGAGCTGCCCAAAAGAATGTCCTCCAAAGTACCACCACCCTGTGTATGACCTGCTGTACAAGGGGGAACTATTGCTTACCTGCAGACATGAGCATCGACATGATTCATCCAACCAGGTAACTGTCTTCCACTTATTTATGGTCCAATCTCAGTGTTCATGGGCCCACTGTGGGCATAGTTGAGGCTTGGTCAGCAGAGGAATAGCAGTGGGACATCTGTGCAGTCCAATATCCAGTAGTGTGTGCTGAACTATGTGTTTCGAAACACTTGCACTTAGACCTGCATTGTATTGAGTTGTCAGCTGAGCCATTGTTTGGCACCGACATTGCTCTACCAAGCGGGAAAGCATGTGATGACCTTTTTCTTTGCTGACACTTGGATATCCAACACTTTGGCATCTACTGCTAGTATCACCGTTATTTATCCACCACTCAATGGAGGGCTGTTCTCTTTACGGATGAGTCCAGGTTTAGCCTAGAAATCGTTATTTAATGTGGAGAGAACCTGGAACCTGTTATTATCCATCAAACATCCATGAAGTAGATGCATACGGAAGAGGCAGTGTCTGTGTTTGGGGTGGCATCTCTTTGGGTGGACGTGCAAACCTCCATTCTTTTCAAGGGAAACTGTGAATGCTTAAGTTTATAGATCCTTGATGCTTATGTCATCCTTGATGCTTATGTCCTCCCATATGCCGGGGCAATATGTGATGCTTTCCTGTTACAGGATGGCAACGCAAGACCACACAGGGCTCACATCGTATATGATTATCTTCAACAGGAAACAGTTATGCGCATGGAGTGTCCAGCTCGTTCCCCGGACTTGAATCCTATCGAGCACATTTGGGATGCTTTTAGGGAGATGTCTAGCTGCTCTCAATCCTCCCCCTCAGACCCTTGCCGTGCTTGCAACTGCTTTGCAAGAGCAATGGCTCTCGCTTCCTATGGAACTGATAGACTGCATAATTGAAAGCATCACACATCGCTGTATGTGCTCTATTGCTTCCAGAGGCGATGATATTCCATATTGAAGGTACTTTTTCTATAGTAAACTGACACCTTCGATTTTTTTCATTTCATACATGTGCTAATTTCTATACTATAATTGTCTGGAAATTTCTTTGTATGTTATTTGATACCTTAATATGTGTTGTATATTGTGGGTAAGTTTAATAAAATTCTACATGTAACTTTTTAGTATTCGTGATTTTTGTGATTTTTCCTTAGTTTATGATAACCAGTGCATATAAATTTAGCTTATAAATTCTGTTTAAATGCAAGTCTTCAGGACCATATCCAAAAAGTCATGCCATTCAAATTGTTAAAGCCTGCAAGTAGCAGAGGCTCATTTGTGACACAAGTAGTGCTTTCTGTTAATTTAACCCGTTTATGACCAGCATCGTGCATACACGATGCAATGATTTCCCTCTTACCAGTCCAGCATCATGTGTATGCAAAGAGCTCCAACTGATTTCTTCGGCCCTGCGTTGCGTATACATAACATGAAAACGGAATGATTTTTTTTAATTCTTAATTGCCAGTAGATGGTGCTAAATGGTAGCGGTTTTGACATTGCTTAAGTCATGTGGCTTTTGGCCTTCGTGCATGAGCATCATTTTCTATTCTGTGTTTCTGGCTTTGATAGATTTATTGGTGTAAAGTGGGAATCACATCTCTTTAAGTTAAAGGGATACTGGCGTGTTTGTTTATTTCATTAGAAATTTCGTCATTTTTTTAATGTCTTCTTTTTTATTCTTTGCATTTTTCGTTATTAGAATGTAGGGAAATAAAATGCATCCAGCTCAGTATTTTCTTTTCTTTTCTTTTTTGTGTGTGTGTGTGTTATGAGAATTTGGGAAAATGCATCTAGCTGACTATAGCGGGGGTAACATTACTGAACTTCCATGATAGAAAACTCGGACTAGTTGCCCTTTTTTATATGCATTTTAAAACATTACACAGACATTCTTGGTTAACTGAAAAGTAACTTAACAGCATTATTACAGAAGGGGAAACATAATCAGCTTTCCCGATGCGTGATGCATCTTAGTGCTCGGCGAAAAATGTCGTCGTTGTCCTGTGTGTTGATTCTCGTTTTGAATTATTCCACGCACAGCAGAATTATTAAAATTGAATTTAATTACCTACAGATAATTATTGCTTAATTTTCTTTTACATTCCATATTTGTAATTCTGTTTTCATGTGTATAGTATTTGATTTCATGCTTATAGTTATAATTTTAGTATTTCGCATGTTTCATTTATTTCTATTAATGTGATATTCATTATATTATTTCATATGAATAATAAGTATATTAAGTTCATAACTTCAAAAATTGAGGTCGTTATATTAAAATGCTGATTTTATATGAATTTTTTTGTAAATGTGGGCTTGACTGCTGAAAATGAGTGGGCCGGTGGCGGCATTCCATTTCAGGGGGTTCAGTCCCATGGCTGCGCCTCGTTCTCCGTGTGCTCATTTAAAGAGTTCAATCAAATGGCTGTTTTAACCTTTCTAAAAGTTGTCTTTGAATTCAGGCTGGAGTGTTTACTTGCTTGTGAGTCCAGTAGAACGTTGAGTTAAACGTCTAGGCGTAGCAAAACCCTACAATTATAGTATGGCAATATTGCAACATACAGTTTCTGCTGCTTTGTCATGATCATGATTTCATTTCTTTATTTTTATGCAAAGGCGTATGAAGATGATAAATATCTGTGCTACAATTATAATGAAACTGCTATTCAAATGATAAATACAAGGGTCATTGGCATATAAATAGGAATTATTCATTTAAACTTTGAATACAGTAAAATGATTTACCTATTGTTTTTCTGCATAATCACTTGTCATTGCAGTTCACTTGTTTCAACTCCTAGTAAATGTCTTAATTTCAGAAGAATAAGTGTCCACTTGCCCCCTTTTTTGGTCTGCATGTTGCTCTTTTTTTGTACAGTATTGATAATCTGCTCATTAGATTTGAATTTCTTCTCACCAAAAATCCAAGGAGATCAAAGAGGTGAAAATTCAAAGGTGCCACATATGGCTTATGTGAGGCGTATATTTGAATATCCTACTTGAGTTCCCACAAAATTTTCATTGTCAGACTAACAGTATTAGGGCAAGGATTATAGTTCTAATTTTTTTCATTTTCTTACATATCCAATAGTTCAAAACAGCTGTATCAAGATTTCAACAAACTGTTAATCTGTAAAGCTGTATTTAGTATCAGTATAGGCATAAAAAAAAAAAAATCACAACTTGTTGTAACTAGAAATGTAGTTAACTTCTTACTGAATGTTCTTGCTACTACTTTTTTTTTTGTCCTTTGTATGCTGTGCTTTATTCTGCTTGTTTATCTGTTCTGCATTGAGAAGTTTTTCATTATCATTTTCTATTTAGATTGAAGTTATCTTCCAATTATGCTGATATTTTCAATATTATTATCCCTTAGATTATTAAATAAATTATTTACAGAGTTAAGTACAATAAGTAATTAAAATAATCATTTACTGAGTGAGGAAAATTATATTAATTATTAAATTACTTGCTTAAGTAAGAAATAGTGTCAGTTTCTCACAACAGCGCTAACAGGTTATTGTGCGTTTCAAATTCATTTTTAGGATGGTTTTCCCTTTATGAGTAAATAAAAAAATCTATTAGTTCTAGATGGGTTTACTGTAATTAAATATTGCATAGTTTATAATTTTTCTCCAGAATGAAAATTTTTCAAGTTTGAATATATTATTACTTGTAATAGATAAAGCAAACTTTTGAATGTAATAATTTTAACTTATTATTGAAAACTCTAAACAATTGATGCCGGACAACCACATTTTATATAATCTCTCTAAAGATCTGAAATCTAGAGACTTCTGATTGCAGTTTTACTAAATTATATTAATTAATAAACCATGCAAATCAAATTATATTAATTCAGCTCATTAATAAAAATAATTGAGCCTGAAATGAGATAATATCCTCCCTGATGCCACTGTTTAAAATAAAAAAGATTAGTTTTCAGTAAAATGTAATTAATTTTCAAATTCTAAAAAAAACCATTTCACTTAATAAATAACATTAGAAAATAAATCCTTTGACTTCCCTGAAAGCATCTAAATCTCATATACAATAACTAGCCGCTATGCGGCCAGCCTTCGGCTGGCTTTTAACATACCGGAAAAATGCCTAAAATACACACCTCGGACCGATGGCCCCGTGAGTTCTTCCAACTATTTTTTCTTTGTTAAGAATAAAACCCTCCCTTGCATATGGCCCTGATGTATTACCAGAAAAATATATACATCTTGAATTTTTAGCAAACTGATTGCTTGAGATGTCTATTAAACATTTGTTAAAACATAATTTATATCCCCCTTCTTTTAACCACCACAACTGCATAAAACATTATATAAAAATTCTACAATAATATAAATAACTCCGTGCCATTTCTGATGAGTCAAAATTTTTTAAACATTTTCTTGCTTGATAGTTTGAGTGATTCTTTTTCTGAAATTTTAAAATGTTATGATACTTTAGGTAATCTTCTGAGAAAATGTGTCAGCAGTCATATCGTAGCCATTTAACTTGTTATATATATAAAAAATGATAATGAAATAAGCAGTATCCCTTAATGCAAATATTACTTATCCTAATAAATAAATTAACCAACTTCCCTTTGCAAAATCTTAAGAACTCAAATGGTATAAACAGATTAAAAGCTTTATTTCCTAAAAAAATTATGCAAAACTTTTTTGTAATTAAAATTATATATAATTAAAACATAGTATAAAAAATTAGAATGAAATAAGCAATATCCTTTAATATAAATATTAATTATCCTAATAAATTAATTAAACAATTTACCTTTGCAAAAACACAATTTTTTAATTTCTTAAAAAAAGTGACATAAGCAATATGATGAAAAACGTTGCCACATCCACATTTCTAAAAGAATGGAACTATTCAAGATGCAATTTTATCAAAAATCTATCAACAACAATAAGAAGGAAATATTGTTGCCAAAACCATATTTTAAAATATGTGAGATGTGAGAAGTGTATTCGGGAGCTTCATTTAAAAAATTTTAAAAAAAAATGTAAAATATTATTATTTTTACAAAATTCTTTTTATAAAAGGAGTCGGAAGGATTAAAGTTTAATTTGTCCAAAAATGATAGAAAAATAAACAGTACATTTTTAAAAATAAACTTTTAAGCTCACTTTGCTAAATAAATTTAGCAAAGTGAATTCACTATTTAATCGATTTATTGAAATACGAAATTTATTTTAAGTTTGTAAAATATCCAAGTGCATGCATTTCATAACGATGTGAAAATGAAATGTATAGAGTAATATCTCGCTTTCCTATAACCCATTATGTCTCAAAATGACACGATTTCGTCAAAAAACATAAAATAAAAAATAATTTAATTCGAATTTCGAAAAATTGCTTCGAGGTGCACTGGCTCTTGCTTAGATGCGCCTATGTACGAAATTTCGTATCCCTGGGTCTGTTAGCTTATGCGCAGCACGAATGAAAGATGCACGTGCACACACACAGACTCTCTTTCTTTTATTGTATGTAGAGATTCTCAAACTCTATAGGTAGCTACAAACTCATTTCACTGAAATACAAACACCAGGGACGGATAATCAGCACAAGTAACAATTCAATTACCAGTTAAAAAAATGACAATAAATTAGATCATTAAGGTAAAATACACATAATTACTTAATTCCACAACTGAACTGCAATAAGTTCTCCATATTCATTCTAGAAGATCAATGCTTTCCCTAAGGTTCACATGGGTATATGAAAAACCAATACTATAATAAAAATAAACCAAAATTTATAATTAAAACATATTTATTAATCCTTGATTACCATAACTTAGGTAGCTGGGATAATTGGATCCAAGTTTCTACCACTTTTTCCTTGAACGCACAAAAAACATACATCTCAATTTACTAATTAAAATGCATTCACATTCTGAATAATGAACAATTGAACCTTTTAATGTACTCTACCATATTTATTTAGTTATCATTAAACACTGAAACTCATTTACTTACTGAAATTTCCCATTATTAATATTTTTTTTAAATCATCCTAAAATTGTAACAAAACCACCTTAAAATTATGTTTTTTTGGGATCGGCTACTCATAGATATTGCTAATTATGAAATAAGATATAAAAATACTTTTAAAGCATTAAGTGAAATAAGTAATTACCAAAAATCACATATCAACAAACAGTAATTGGAAATACACCCACAGTTGGCAATGAACATCAATCAGGGAGTTGGTTAATAATTTCTTTACACAAATCATAGGTGTGGCCAACTATGCAAAAGCTAAGTCTAATGACTGCCCCCACCAAGTTAGCTTCATTGGTTCTTCATTTACACACAGTAGTTAGTTGAGCTGCAATTTTCACGGAGACTGCCTTCCCCTACTACAGCAGACTAAGAAAGTCCAGCTTTTTATAAATGAATTGATGAATGTCAGGAACTTTGGAACCTCAATCACTGATGTAGAAAGCAAAATGAACTTGGAAACGGAATTTCAAATTCGAGGTTGTCCATGCAGTCAGACTACTTTATAGACACTCCCAATCAGGCCTCAGAAGCCTCAGTAAGTAATACCTTAATTAAGTCTCAGACAATGGTAGATGACATATAAATACAGATTTTTTTTTGGGGGGGAGGACTTGGTTATGCGGCATAAGAATTTATGAATTTTTCTATTTTGTGATGAGGAATAAGCATTTATGAAAAATTTCAGAAGATCTGCAATGAGGCATATGAGGCATAAGCAAGTTTCTTTGGTGAGAAGTGTGCCCGGTTCCCCCATCTTAATTGCTGACAAAATATCCTCCCATCCTTAGAACCTGACCTGCAACTTGGTCAGGGCCCTGCAACTTGCAATTCACAAAGAGGCTTTATTTAATTTCTATATTAATGAGTATTAATAGTATTTATCTATGAGTAAATAAAGTGAAAAAATCCTTTCCCGCCTTTCGTGCCACAACTTTTACAACCTGGGCTTCTCAAAAAAAAAAACCTGCAAATTCACCATTGAATATAATTAGTTTTAAATTAAACTCTACCCATTTAAATCCTTTTCTTAAACTCTCATCAACCAGATAGGCAATGCTGCCGATAGATTCACCAGTCGCAGATCAACCCCTTTTTCAGCCTGTGTTGTTGAAGTAATTTTTCATCACAAATGACGAATCCGGTCCAGAATTTTGTCCTTGCA
Source organism: Stegodyphus mimosarum (assembly GCA_000611955.2). Taxonomy (NCBI): domain Eukaryota; kingdom Metazoa; phylum Arthropoda; class Arachnida; order Araneae; family Eresidae; genus Stegodyphus; species Stegodyphus mimosarum. Next base: position 236,609 of record KK119450.1, read on the forward strand.
TTGATAATCAAGCAGATTAGTGTAGGCCTGAACACACCTGTTGCGATGCATAGCACGACTAATGGACATGGCACTAACGTCTTAACTCCTTAGCAAGCTCTCAAGTGGGTGCATACTGATCTTCTTCCACAAGTTCTTGTGGAAGTTACATCAACATTAGTAGGCTGGCTAGAGGGCTCTGTTTCTTGAATGTGATAGGCCTTGTTTTTGAACTTTCCGTACCAAACCTTCACAGTGTCATATGCTATAGAGCATTAGTACCTAAAGCCATACACATGATTTGGTGACTAGCCGACTTTTTGCAAAAGAACTGGAAGTAAATGATGTTCCTTACCTGTGACATGACAGTTCCTTCTAGGACACCTTGTATTTAATGTACAAAGACACCTTGTATGTAATGATAATGATATCTTTTTTTTTACAAATTTCACAAACTGTGTTCTAAAGCAAGACTTTTTCTTTCAAATGCCAAAAATCGTTTGACAAAATATGATTAAACTCAGCAACACAAACTGTTGTGTGAACAATATTTGCGGTGGTGGGAAACTTTCATTAAAATCCGATATTTTTTATATATTTTCTGTGTATAGCAGAGCACCATTTACATATTTCTTATTTATGTTTTTTGTGTTTGTTTATAATTTTCATCTATTTGAATTCATGTTAAGAGCAAAATATTTTGTATATATTATGTTTTAACATTAGTTATAGTGTTTTGTTCATTCATTGTTGTTTTCGTAGCTCAAATAATTTCACTTGAGTTTTTATTTTCTTTGGTACCATTGGGAAATTGTACAAAAGGCAATAAATGGAGATAATTAAAGCTATGGGATATCTCAAATCTGCCCTGAAACCCATTTCATGAATGAAAGGAGGTTGCTTAAAGGGATTGAATAAAAAAAAATTGCTTACCAGATAAGTTTATTGACGGAAAATCTTTCATTTGTGTGTCATCTGGCATTTAAATCTTTACGTGTATGTGTTTTTTATGCCTTTTTTTAAATGCAACTTGCTGTTAAAATGAAAGGCGCTCTAACTGAAATTTGAATGAAAAAATACAAAAAAAAAAAAAAAAATTAAAAATATTTCAAGGAGAAAAAAAGTTTTTGTACCAGATGTGCTATTAGCCTTGATGCTTACTTTTTTTTTATCCATATCACTTTTCAGGTAAAAGGATGATCATGTTTTGTGGAAATAAGCATGGCAGTGAATGTAATAATAAGTATGGCAGTGAATGTAAAAAAAAGTATGGCAACACAAATCAAAGGATGTTGCAACCAGATGTTACCGCCATTTGTTATTTTGAAAGAAATAATATAGTGAATATAAAAAAAAAATTTAGAGTAACACTTAATGCTCTATTCAGAATTCTAAGGATGTGCAGTTTTTTAATATATTATTCTGTTGTTGAAATTTTTGTAGCATAAGTGGGAAGAAAGTGGTGTGTAAGCTAAAAAAATCTGATGTGTATACCACATGACTTCCTTGTACGGAATATTAAATTATACTCAATTTTCCTGCATTTCATTTAAACATACTGAATTAACAGTTAACTCATTTTGAATTAATTTGCTCATAAACCACAATAGAATAAGTGCAGTCTTTAAAGTTTGCTATATTTTATTTACCATAGCCACACTTCGGCACTAGGTTCACTTAACAGTGTGCATCTCATCCATTTTATAGTCAGAGTGAGCAAAAATCATAGCATCTGAAGAACTACCACAAGTTCTAATCAAATAATAAATCTAAAACAATGCATAAAAAATTAAACAAAAAAGAAACAGTTTTTCGCAGACGATTCAGCGCTGCTTATCTAATGCGCATACGTTACTATTTAATTCAGTTCTCACTTCGTAGTAAGGCAAAAATACATAAAAATTCAAAATATTTTCATTAAAAATTGAAAGATATCGAAAAACATAAACCACCAAGTACAGTTAAAACAATTTTTAAAATTAAATTACAATTTGTATGCAAAAACCAGCTAATAACTTAAATGATAATTCTAGAATAAGTCAAGCATAATTTAATTTGCGATAATAAAAGAAGACGTTTCTTTTGTTGCAAAGCTTAGTTTCTCTAGATTGGTAACAGATCCACTATTCTGTTAAGCTTCAAATGTAAACAAATATGGACGGGATCATAACCAAACATTAGGCTTAGCCACACTTAAAAAACTTTTAAATTGTTGATAATTCCACAATTACTGCATGCTTAACTAAGGGCATAAAAATCTTAACAGAAAGATAAGAACAACATAATTCAATAATTTTTAAAGCAAAAAATGCGCAATTTACAAACTTATAAGAATAAAGAAACTGAGCTCACTGAGCCGAGTAACAGAGTGGATACATATATTTATGTACTTTTGGTCCGGCCGATTGCAACCGAAAATGTGAGGTGCACATCTACATGTTATAGCAGCCCTATATACAAAATTTCAATATTCTGAGGCTACTCGTTTTTGAGTTATGCGAGATACGTACGTACGTATGTACAGATGCCATGAAAAAATCTCTTCAGAATCCATTTTAAAATCAGTTTTATAATTATTTGGGTGAAAAGAGTCCTTTATTCTGTCCTTACGTACGGATGTCACTCAAAAACATCGTTAAACTGAATTCGATAGCGGTCAAAATAGATATTTTTGTTGAAATGTGGTACCCGAAATTTTTCGCAAATACAATACTTTCTTTTTACTTCATACAAGGAAGTAAAAAAGTTGTGTAGGCCATCTTGTTAAGAAAACTGAACATCGATCTGATGACTGAAAAGTCTGAAAAAGTTAAGACTCTGTGGCAGCAATTAACACTGTGTTGGGAATTATAAAGATATGGTACTCTTAAAAATTTTGTGATTTTGTGGTTGAATTTTATATGTTGTATGTGCAAAGAAAATGGTGTTTAATTATAAAGTTAAAAAGACAAAAGTTGTGCTAGCAGAAGTGAGTCAAGTAACATACTGGTTAACGTCAAGTTAAGGGTGTGCAATAAAACATTAAAATTAACATGTGACATTAAAATCAGTACGTTTCCTTTTTTTTTTGGAAGGATTTTAACATGTCGAATCATTCGAAAACTGGTTATTCCCGTGTAAACTTTGGAAACAAATCTTTCTGACAGAAGATAGAGTAACATCTTGTGAAAATCTGCTGCAAAGAAGATACGTGGCCAACCCACCTCTCCCCAAAAAATTATTCTACATTTACCATAGTAAATAAATTAAGAATTACTAAACATACAGAATAATTTATAATTCTTAAATCTCTTTCAATTCTTAGACACATCATCTATTTACAAAAGCTTTGAAATATATCTTTAGTAAGCAACTGATTTTACAACACATCAAAGTAGTATTTTGCATTTTGAATTGATTCCAATGTTAAGTAAGAATTACTAAGATTAATTACTAAGAAATGTATTTTTCTATTTTTAGTTAAAGACATGGGTTATGCTTACGGGCAGTTTATTGGCAGTTGCTGTTGGAATGGCAGCATATCGACAGTTTCACAGTTGAATAAACAACAAATAATTCAAGATGTTAATATAAAATAATAAGTATCTTTGTTTCTTGTTTTATGTACAGTGTAATGAATGTACAGATATGAATAAGTCCATTTCTCTTTTGAGAAATACTAATGACCAATATTCTAGCAATATGCTGTCATTGAAAATATAATGTATAATTGTTACTAGTTGTAATTAACATTTTCAATTAAAATAATTTTATTACATAATGTTTGGTTATTTTTCTTGTAATTAACATTGAGTCATGCACATTTATAGTCACTGTTATAGAACTGTACAGTAATACCTCCTCAAAAGCATCACCCACTGGACCAAATATTTTGTCCCTTAAGTAGAAGTGTCTCTTCTTCAGAGGGTATATACTAAAAATATGTAATTTAATTAGAAATACAGGTTGTATCAAACTTTAAATAAATAATATGTAAATAAGTAACATAATCACAGTTATTTATTTGAAATTAATGAAACATGAAAATTCTTAATTAGAAAAGTTTAATTATTGCAAAAATGCATGAAATGAGCAGTAGAGTTTTGTACTTACATAAATTTGTTAAAAATAATCCATTGCACAGGTTTGTATGAAAGTCTGTGAATTGCAAGCTCTTGGTGGATATTAAAGTCTCCAATGAAGTCCTTCACTGCCACTAATAGTAACCATGAATTGTTTTAATAGGGAGGTATATTTTAAGGCATCTGTATAGTTTTTTATGCACACTTTTCATTTGGCTTTTCTTCATCTTCCTCATTGCTTTCCAAGCTATTTTTATTAAGCCTCACATCATCACATTTGAAATTTTATTTCGTAATTTGCATTTGAACACTGCACTGATTTTTGACAAGTTCAAGCAATTCATTTTCTTCAGTAGTATTTTCATTGTGGAAATTGGAATTTCAGAGCCTGCTTTCTAAAATCCGTGCTAAACACAACTTTGTGGTATGGATTTAACAGCTTTTGTTATCCACTGAATAGCATTCAATACATTGACACATTTTGCAAGCTAATTGCTGTTTCGGCAAGCAGCTTAACCAAGAAAGTGCCATAAAAAACAGTTTTCAATAATGAGCTTTGAAGTTTTGACCTTGGTCCAAAGGCTGTAATACTGATGTTGCATTAAGTTGAAAAAACACTATTTTCACTGATTTCAGTTTTACATTTGGTGGGTGGGCTGGCAAATTGTCAAGAAATAGCAGAATCTGCTTTTTTTTTAGGCATTGTTTTATCAAGAGCTATCAACCATTCTAACATCATGCTTTGCATCATCCATGATTTTTTATTGTGATACCAATGATAAAGCTTTTGGATTGATGTGTTTGAAGCATCTTGGTTTTTTTAATTTTTCCAGTTGCAGGTGGTTGCTCTAATTCTCTGTCCATGTTATAAGAAAATAGCAAACTGAGACATTTCTTTGAAGTTTTTATGACCACAGCACTTTTCTCATTTGAAGCATAGAGTTTTATTCAGAAAAATTCAATAAAATAATCCAGTTTCATCTGCATTGTAGATGTGTTTTGCCTCTTATCATTCCAAGTTTCATTTAGGCTTTTTATCTACTCTGTTACATGTTGCACATTTATGACATTTTTTTCACCAAAGGTTGTCTTAAAAGTAATGTTATGTCTTTGCTTAAGTTTGTCTGACCAACCATTTGATGCTTTGAAGTTGTGTAGTCCCAGACTTTCCACAACTTCTTTTGCCTTTTCTTGCAATAATACTCCACTTACAGGAATATTGTTTGCTGTTACAGAATAAAACCAGTAAAGCGCTAATGTATTAATTTTGCATGCTTCAGTTTTTCTAAAGTTTACAGTTTTGGAATGTATATTTGAATTAGAAATCCACAGTAATTCTATTTGATTTTACCACAGCTTGCTTTCCCAGTGTATTGTTCCCATTTTCCCTACTGAAAAGAACCTTTCAAAAGAGAAAGGTTAACTTATTAACTTTTCACTTCATTGTTCTCTTGTCACAAAGTGAAATTTTTCTCATATTTATTCTACTTCATCAGTTTTTAATTCATTATAGGATGTTTTCTGAATATTTAACTAACCGTTAATGGATATAATTAATTCTGATTTATGTTTTTAAGTGGTACACTGTTTATCTACATGATTAGATGCATATTAATTGCTAATTATATTTTTTGTTTCACCTGAAGAGAGATAATTTTCCCCCTTCTTTGGCCTTTATTTTCATGAGCAAAACTTTAAGAAAGTTACCAAATCAAATGAAATGATCCAAAAAGCAAAGCAAAATTAAAATTTCTAACAATGAATTAAATATTAAGCTAATTTATTTTACGTATGAAATATAACTATTTTAATGATCTAAGTGATCTACTGTGAAGTGACCATAAGTCAAATTTGCTAGTTTGGGAGTCCTTTTGAAATGATCGCACAGTGGGAAAAATCTTGCAGTTTTTTACATTTGAGGTTTGTTGCACAGCTTCTTAGCGTTTTTCTTATGTCTGATGTAATTGTGAACTAATTTCCTTTACATAATGGAATGCTTTTCAGGAAGATAATGCTTTGTACTTTTTCAGTTTTATTTATTTATTCAGCTGTGTACCTAACATATTACGTGAAAATATTACCTCATGTAATGCCTAACTTAATTACTTCATACACCTAATGTGTACCTAATGTAGATCAGAAAGAAACATTTTATTACAAATCCGTGTAGTAAGTGGACATATATCTACCTATGAAGCATGAAATTAAATTTTAATTATTCAAGTTCATTGTCTCATAATGCAGATATTCTGTATAATATCCTTTTATCAGGTGAAATAAATTCATTTTGTAGTTCATTTCAATCTGCATACGTTAAAGCATTTCAGATATGATTGATGCAATGGCATGGAAAATGTAGAGTTTCTATTCATCAGTATTAGTTGGCATTTGCAACAAAAAGTAACATGTGAAACATACTCCCGCCAAAGGTTACGTTAATTGATTAAGACTGAACAACTTGAGGCCTATCTGCCTAAAAGGAAAGACCGGAGGACTTTTTAAGCAAAAATGGCTTGTATTCACGTTACACATGGGAAAAATCCCATGCAGCCAGTCCATCAGGATTCGAATTACCAGTGTTTGGTGACTTTAATGCTTAGCCACTGGTGAACCCGAAGAAGGGGAGAGGAGAATTCCAGGAAATGATTCGGACAAATTTTGGAAGACAAATGAGGAATGCATTCCTTCTCTATGGAATGTGGTACGTAATAAAATGATGTCACATATAGCATTTGTAATGTGTGGTAAAGTTTAATTTGATGTGCGATAGGTAGAATAAAGTCAATAACTTTTTTTTTTGCTATCACCAATTTGTTAGTGATTCTCTTTTACCTATACTCTATAATAATATTTATCATATATAATGCTACATTAAGCATCAATAAATGAATTTAAAACATTTATATAATCTATAAATACAGCAAAATGAATATTTGCTGTATTGGGCCATCCCATAAATAAAGTGATTTCTTTATATTGATTTATATTTCAAAATGAAAGTTCTTTTCTAATATAAAATATACTTTCCTTCACTCACTGTTAGTTCTCATTGTTGTTAAGATTAGACTTTGTGCCACCAGAGTTTCAGGATGTCCTTGGCAAGCTGTACAGATATTTCAGGATGAGGCTCATCTTTTAAATTGTAATATCTGGACCATAGTTGACAGTTGCTTACGCTTGTTATCTGATCTCCATATACTGCATTAATATTCCTATTAAATGTTTAGTTGGGTAATTACGTATTATTGCAACTACCTTAGCAGACATCACCAAATTTTTTAGACGTTGCCATCTTCAATAATGGTTAAAGACGTGATTCGAATACGTCATGAATTATAATATGTTATTTTAAAGTTGGCAGTTTAAGGTCATAACGACCCTCCCCTCATTTATGATCAGGTGTGTTAACATCACTGAACAGAGGAAATTAGAGGATTTTTACCTATTAGAGGATTCGACCTTTTTTCACAGCAGTTGTTGCCAGGTAATGAGTCATAGTTTGGTTTAGAAGGAGGATGGAATTGAAGAGTTTATTCTACAAAAGTAGCCGACTATAGGATTTACTACGCTATGCTCATCCAAAATCTCGAAAATTGCCAATAAGAGCCATTTTGAAATAGCGCCTACCGCGCGGGAGCCTGCAAAATGCGAATTGCGTTTGTATAAGACGACTACAGGAAAAGCAGCTAACCAGGGTGGTTTCTCACAAGCTCAAACAGACAGTATAGTAGCCTTGGATTCTCATAAATATTGATTAATTGTACTTTCTGTTTGAATGTCTACATTTATGCTGTTATCTCCCTTCCCGACATAATATTTTAAGTGCTTTTTATCCTTAACAGCAAGACATTAAATGTATATATTATTAGGCCAAGCATTGGGTACTTGAAAATAAGTTGCTAAATCAACTCACTAAATTACCAGATTCGTAATCTAAACAAGAAGAGGAAAAACCATTAAAATTTTGCTAGTTAGCTATGCCTAGATTTTTAAAACTGATATGACTTAATATCAATGAAAATGGCGAAAAATCGGTCTGGACAGGAAAGAATTCTAGGAGCATAACACTTCGTGAAAGAGAACTAGATTTCATTCTTTAGCACTAGGTTTACAAACATTTTTGTATACCTATATTTATGGACACCCATCAAGTTGACAAGCCTTAGGAAACCACGTATTTTCTTATAAAAACGATTAATTTAATTTAGAAACACTTGCAGTCTTAACACTAGAGCTACCAATAACTGTCATTTGACGGATTTGCAGTTGTTCTTATCGGTGTAAAAAAAATTTACGGTAGTTTTAGTGTTAACAGACTTACCAAAGCAATCTTCGCTGATACCGTTTTCTGTTGCAATTCTCAGTATCTCTTTTTGAATTACCCAAGATAACTAAAGAAGGGTATTTCTTCAGAATAAAGTAAAACTAGCATTTTCCTCTAATTCTATGCAATATTGCTAATAATTTAATACTTTCTTCTCGATCATCTGTACTCGCACTGATTGACACATTGACTGAAACTCAACGACTGCAGACAGTTCATTAATCTTGGAGCCTAATGCTTTATGTTTATGCTTCAGGCAGGTAAGATTGACACATCACATATGCCTTGCTTTGTAAAACCGCGATGCGTTGATATTGAATTCGAAATTAAAGGTATTTTCGTTCAATTATGATTTTTATTTATTATCTACGTTCGCGTTATTTTTACATTTCTCACCAGAAAAATCCTAATATTATAAATGCGAATGCGAGTTTGGGTATGTATTTCTCTATTTTTTACGCTTTCACGCCTTAATTACGTAACCGATCATCATGAAATTTTCAAAAAATATTTTTGACATATTAGAAAAGGTTATAGGCTGTAAAATGTAACTTATCTGTTGAAACTTAAACTATATAATAGGTTTTATAACTTAAAATTATTGTCGTCGTATAAACATTAAATGCTGAAAGAAAGGATGTAAAAATTTGTCTGTTCGCGCAGGTGCGTGGCTTAAGCACGCAAACATTTTTAACCTTTTCTAATATATCAAAAATATTTCTTGAAAATTTCATGATGAGAGATTAAGTAATTAAGGCGTGAAAGCGTAACATTTATTAATTGCGTTTATTAATTTTTATTTGTTTAGTTTAATTTATTATTTTAAACCCTTCAGGATTCCCGGCTTTTGGCTCGTCTTTCACAACCATTTTTCAGTCATTAGGAAATATACGTAGCAGTTTTACTAGATTTCGTGGCGATACACGCCGCGTAAGTGCAAAATATCCGCGGCCTATAGGTATTGAACAAGGGCAGTATTTATTGAAATTTTACGCGGAGTGTATTTTTAAAATTCACGCGGAGTTGAAATTTATTTAAGAACATCAACGCGAGCGAAGCCGAGGGTAAAAGCTAGATATCTCTTTTTGTTTATTTATTTATTTCCTGTTTTGCAGTTTTTTTTCAGTTTTCGAAATGCCTCGCATAAATCTATCATGTCTAGGAATTCATCTCGGGCCTGGGCAACAAATTTGCTCGATCCCAAGAATCTTCTGTACGTGCACAGTTAAGATGACAAGAACAAGCAAGGCGGCAATCTGTTTTAAGAACTGATGAAACAACTTCTCAAAGACAAGAAAGATTAGAGGTTCAAACTTCCCGTCAGGCTTCTATGAGAGCGGCTGAGACGCCTCTCCAAACACAACTCCGCTTGGGAGAACAACTTGAACGCCAAGTTACTTTGAGAGCCGCTGAAATGCCCCTTCAAACGCAGATGCGCTTGGAAGAACAAGCTGAATGACAAGCTGCTTTGAGAGTTGCTGAAACGCCTCTTCAAACGCAAATTCATTTAGAAGAACAAGCTGCTTTCAGAGTTGCTGAAACATCTCTCCAAACGCAGATCCGCTTGAAAGAACAAGCTGAACGTCAAACTGCTTTGAGAACTATTGAAACGCCTCTCCATACACAGATTCGCTTGGAAGAACAAGCTCAACAACAGGCAGCTATTAGAGCGAGAGATACTCCAGAACAATTGCAGGCGAGAAAAATCGTTCATGCAGAAATGCAAACCAAACACTGGCGAAATTTCATGCAGAACAATTGGTCTGTATTTAATGATTCTGAACTTCAATACGATCCTTCAATTGATTACCATAATCATTCATTAACTGCTATCGATTCGATGAGTAAAAAATGACAGTTTTGAGATGCTTTAAATTGGAAAGATGAAACTGCAGGAATGTGCTGACTGGTGAAAAGAAAAACGCATGAGAGAAGTTTCGCTGATGGCGCTTCATCAGCGCGAATGATGTCGCCACACACCCCCTTGCCAGTGATAGCGTTATACCTTGTAATCCTTCACCATTAAAAATCCTTAAGTGCAAAACAGCACATTTCAATAAATTACAGAGGTAGTTAGCCAAAAAAAATTACATGGACACATATAAGGAATAAACAGAGTTTGTTATAAAAATGAGTGGAAACATCATTGATACAAACAGAATTTTTTATAAAGAATTTTTAAAGACAGTTAATTATTTACAGATGCAACCACTTTGCAAAATTGCTAAGTGGATGGATTACACGAAACACGTAACCCTGAAATGGCAAATTTATTTTTTAGAAAGTATGAAATCAGATTATATAAGTACACCAGTGTGAAATGAAAATGCAGTAATGAGATGGTAGCCTTAGGACAGATGTGCAACAAATTTACATCATTCAGTTCTAACAAAATCACGAATGTCACTTGAATATGTTCAAAAATACCCATTTGCAGGCATAAAATGACAAGTGAGACTTTAAAAATTTTTTGCCAATCCGAGCTAAGGCTTTTTGTTTTAGATGCACAAGTAACACACCTATCCATAAACCCCTACAATGAAATGCTATTAACAAGTTTACTAAGACAGCAGGAGATAATATTCCTGCCCTATAAATGATACATGAGGTAATGTTCATCACTCGTCTTCATCGTCATCTTCTTCCTCCTCCTCTTCTTCAGCTTCAGCTTCTTCAGGTTCTTCTTCCTCCTCCTCTTCTTCACCAGATTCCTCATCTGAATCATTTTTCTTCTTGCTTGCTTTGGATGGCGCTGCTTTAGGTTTTTTCCCCTTGTAGGCTTTTACTTCCTTCATATATCTGGCCTTGTCTTTGGCTGCAAGTGCTTCATATTTAGATCTAACTTCAGGTGAAATTTCATTCCATCGTCGTCCAAGCTCTTTAGTAATATCACCAACAGTTGAGTCTGGCATTGATTCTTTGACTTTTGGGCGTTCATCATTTGAGAACCAGAAAAATGCAGACAGTGATCTTTTTGGTGCATTAGGATCCTTGGTGCGTTTCCTTTTCCTGGCATTTTTGGCATCCCCGCCTTTGGGTGGCTTGTAATTAGCCATTTCAGATTCATATCTTTTTTTTATCTTTTTCTGCCATTTGATGGAATCTTGTCTTTTCCTTTTCAGACATCGTCTTCCACCTATCTGCACATCTGCGAGAAAATTCAGCAAACACAACAGACTCATCGGTATGTTTTTTCTTGTGTTCTTCACGGCATGTCTGTACAAAAAAGGCATATGCGGACATACGCCCTCTAGGTTTGTTATCTCCTTTTCCCATTTTTCAAATCAAGAATGATATTGAAATTTCAATGATAGTCAAAAGCGCGTAATCAACACGGACTACTCACTCGCTTCCACTAAAAATGTTTACGTACGTAAGTGTATGTACGTCTTCCAGCAGTTTCGCGAAATTGAATGTACTGGAAATTTCTTAGCGGACGAATGAAAACTATGTAAGAACTGAGTGAGAGCATCGGTTTAGTTTAGTTCAGAGTTTAGAGTATTGAGAGACTACTGTGCGAGTGTATGCATTTGAGGCTTTTATTATTGTCCCGTGTTTAACCTTTTTAGTAATCTAAAATGGCAACTATTGAATGTGGTCTGTCATACTGGCAAGAGCTGTACGAGTACTTTTCTGAAAAGCTCTAGAATTGTAAAATATTTCTTTTTGGAAAATAAGTTTCATCAAGCTATAAAAAAATGTAAATAAATATTAATCTTCTTGGAGTCAGAACGACGTTTAAAGTTTCCTATGTTCCAAACTTCCACACTGGTGACCCGGACGTGATGAGGGCATGGGCGACGGACTGCGGTTTGGTATTCCAGAGGTACAGCTTCGATCCACCGAGTGAATCTATCGATGATGGTAACCAGGTACCTAAAACCTTTGCAAGATGGTAAGGGGCCAACGATATCGATATTAAGGTGCTTGAAACGTTGACTGGGGACTTTGAATTCAGCAGCTGGAGCATGGGTATGTTTGTGTATTTTGGCTCGTTGGCATTGCAAACATGCTCTAGACCACAGCTGACAGTCTTTGTTTATGCCAGGCCAGATGAATCTTTTTGTCACCAGCTTCGTTGTTGCACGAATTCCAGGATGGGATAAGTTATGTATAGAGCAAAATAATTGTTTTCGAAATTCTTTAGGAATATATGGCCTGTTAAAATTAGTGGAGGTATCACAATAAATTTTCTTATTGCTATCCGGAATAGGAATTTGTACTATTTTGAAACTGGAATTTGATTTAAGAATCCTGAGGTCTTCATCCTCCTGGCAATCTGCAATAACTGTATAATCAATTGGAGCTGGGATAGCGATGGTGTCGATTCTCGATAGCGTGTCAGCTACAATGTTTTCTTCTCCAGAAATGTAGCGTATGTCTGTAGTGAATTCGGCAATGTAGTTCAACTGCCGTACTTGTCTTGGAGAAGCTTTATCTAAATTTTGGTGGAAAGCGAAAGTGATAGGTTTATGATCAGTGAAGACAGTAAACGATCGTCCTTCCAGAAATTCTTGAGAAAGTCTTCTGACTTTAAAGGATACAGGGTTACCTTTGGTTTCGATGTAATGTTGCACATCATGTTCTTTAACTTTATTGTTTTTTATCTTATTGAAGGCTTACTGTTGTCACTCTGGTGAAAAGAAAAACGCATGAGAGAAGTTTCGCTGATGGCGCTTCATCAGCGCGAATGATGTCGCCACAGTCTGTATTTAATGATTCTGGACTTCAATACGATCCTTCAGTTGATTACTATAATCATCCATTAATTGTTATCGATTCGATGAGTAAAAAATGCCAGTTTCGCGATGGAAAGTTGAAAATTAAATTTTAGAATTTTAAAATGGAAAGATGAAACTGCAGGAATGTGCTGTTCCACTGATAGTTTCGCTTTCTTTACTTGGTGAACCAGAAGAGCCGCTGAAAACTATATTTACATGATAAAGCGTTTTTTAAGTAAAATCAGATAGTACAACTCTTGTTTCCAAATGACATCTTTTGCAGTAGACAAAGAGATAAGAATACTCGGGTTTTTACCAACTTTACCGTCATTGAATTGGTTCACTTTTTCCAACAGATAATGAACCGCATAAATTTTTGCAAGTTTATTTTATGGGTCAAGAAGAAAATGAAGTAAGCCGTCGTTGTTAGTATATTGATGGAGTCGAGAGAGATAATGTATTGGAAATTCAAAGAATGTTACATGACCACAACGTTTTGATAAATACCTTCAAAACTGCAATAGAAAACTGGTGTTGTGTCGCGAATTCTGTGTTTTTAATCATTTAAGTAATCAATTATTTAAGTATTTTATTTGCATTTGTATTTGATTTTTAGTCCAAAGGGATTTAGTCCCGAAGGACTATTACTTTCGTTTTGCGATTTTGCGTCGGAAACACAAAAACGGCGTATCACTTTTCAAATTGTTGCCACTAAATGTTATCGCTCTGCATTAAATTTTAAAAAATGAAAAATCTGCATAAATGTATGCATGTTTTTTTTTTGATGTAGCTTTCTCTTCAAAAATCGTCTGCGTGCGTTGCACGGGAAAATAAAAAGGAATTTTAATTACAGTTCTAAATAAATAGCCAAATAAATGTGAAATTCGTAACAATATTCTCTAAAACTTTAACGAATTTTTCATTAACAAACTCAAAGATTTCAAAGCCAGCAATACCAA